>VMBQ01000631.1:66321-96459 GCA_007657795.1 Dreissena rostriformis
TTAAAGTATTGGTCATGGCATAAACTGATTAAACATAAAAACATAAACACAGCATGATATATAAAATAATTATTTATGCAGGAATAAAAAAACATACATAGAGGTACAACAGGCATTTTTAATTGAAATTGTTTGCATATCTGATATGTTTTATAACGAAGCTGCTTTTTGATGACAGATGCATACTCTTCATTATAACTGCATGTTCTTAACAGTTCACTAATGTTCCATCTTAATAATGTAACACAAAAATTTAACACTACAGTTGAGTTCACACTTGCTTATATTTCATTCCCTCCCAGTTTGATAGATCCAGAATCGAGATGTTGAGTAGTTAGCATCCAGTCAAAATAATTCATGACATGAAATGTGTGCAGCCCAGCGCTTGACCGAACAGCTTCTAAAATATTAAACAAAAGAAAAATACATAATAAGCAAATATCCGATGTTTACGTCAGCACAGTTTTATTGTTAGCAGTTTTGAACAGTTTGGTACGAAAATGATCGAGTACGAGTTGAACTATTGTTTTCAATCATAACATTATCTTAAGAAGTTCTCAACATACCAACAAGAGAGGATCTTGGAATAATCATGTAGAATAAACTTGAAAAATTACACCAACACTGTTCATTAAAGGATTTTTGTTTATTTAGATTGAATGAATAACACTAAACTCAAAATCGGCAAAAAAATGCTTTGTCACAGTTTGTGACGAAAACGGTTTCTTTCGCAATATAGATCTAGCTTGATATTTCTTGTAACCAAATGCAATAAATCAGTTATAGATATACTTACCAATCAATTTTTATTCCATATCTGTTGTTTCATTTAAAATGTTAACAAAGAACAGAAAGTCAGTTTCCACTTTTCACTCCCTTTTGAGATATCGAATTGATAGTGACACGTCATTGTTTGACAAAAGCAGTGACGTCACTGAGTCATGTATATTAGAAGACGAAATAAACGCGGTCGTTCATGTTTTGAACAAATAAATCTTTTTAAACAATTGTAAATTAATTTGAAGGGTTAAAATTAACAATGAGACAGTAATATTGATTGAAGCAAATAAATGCGAGACTAATTATCTTATTCGATTTGTTGAAACCGGATGTAGAATTTAGACGGGTTATCTTTCTTTTTATTGTGTTTAAAAATAATGTCACAACTAATAGTAAACCAGTTAACAAAGGAGGTACGATAAGTGGTCCATGTCGGAACAGTATTCAGGGGCAGCTAAATCACGCGTGGCAAAAAAATTCCAGTCGCATCATATGTGTATTTTTTTTATTTTTTATTTTTTTTATTGTTTTGTCTAAATTTCCATATGTATGAACGGTCAACGCCCGCTTCGCGGGCTTTTGCCCGTATCATTCTATGTCGTCAACCCATGAAAGTAAATCTTTATCAGTTTATGTTTAGAAGAAATTTTCAGTAAATTCCATGAATCTTGACATTTAATAGGACTTGAGAAGTCCAAATAGATACCAAAATGGCACAAAAGAGCTGTCTTTTGTACTTGCACATAAGTGCCATTAACAACTGCAATGAAATCCTTGAGAACAACCGGCAATTATTATTCTTCAAAGGATCCAATAATTGGGTCCCGTTCTACATACTGCGTAATAATAAGAAAAATTAATGATTGATTTTGAGACCAACAACACAACAAATGAATGAATAGGTACTTGTTTGTTTAACATTATATAATTTGAATAGTAAAAAATTAAACATGCTTAATAAGCGAAATCACTCATAATGGATATCATTTAGACGCAGTATCCATACAGTAATCATTCAATTGATCGAGATTATCAAAGCTCGCGCACCTGTTTTTTTGTGCGCGCTGTAACAAGATATTGCGAGGTTGCGCATTCCTTTGTTTGTATAGGTCCCTGGTTTGTGATACTCATTCGATATGAAAGTAACGTTATTTTTAATCATGTTAAAAGTTCATTACATTAACCGATTGTAATAATCTTAATATATGCAAGTTATTTATCAATGAATTTCACATAAAGTTGTGAGGTAGTTAGCATGAAGTTAGAAGGGTTACTCCAGATACGTACTGAAAGTTTTTACATGGGCACCTTGATTGATAAGTTGGGACTAGCTTTGTTGGTACCTATGTTTTCTAAATGACTCAATTCGTAAATCCAAGTGTTCCTTTGAATTTATCATTCATTTCATACAGATGTCTTTATATAGAAGCAGGGCCTTCCTTAGATTTTTTTATGCGCCTCTGTGTTTGGGATGGGTATCCATAATATTTTTATGACTCATTCATCAAATGATGTTGGACAAGCTAGTATTATTTTAAACATAAACAATTCTTCCATTTTTTAGAAGAGCGAAGATCGAAAAAATACAAATCTGAGTTGGACCTACCTTCGTATGATGTAGATGATGACAGTCAAGAAGTCGATAATAAGTCAGGTAAGGCAGGGTTAAGGGGAATAGCATCATCAAACAAGCAACTAGTTGTATTGTTCTTTTGTTTCAAAATTGAATTTGGCGCAATACTAGTAGTTCAAATTCAGATTTGCACGTGATTTTCCCTGCAGTTTGCAAAAAAATGCTGGTGAAAAATATATGAATGTAACGAAATAATAACAATATTTACTTCCTTTTAAAACAATTTGTACAACTTTCAAATCAGATTTGTAATTTAAACAAAACAAAATCCGTAAATAAATGACAGTAATTGACAATAACACCTATAAGGCTAATAAGAATTAAAGCGCGCCATCCAGGTATTTACAAATTAAATTTACAAGGTGTTATCAATGGCAACAGATTGTAGGTAAGAACAAAATGTCTGCCGTATTCATATAATTGGGGGCATTTTTATGTATAATATATAATTCATTCTTTAAGAGTGAAATTGACTATAATGTGATTGTTTAAAGAGGTGTCAATCTACATGTATATTAGTGTACATGTACCTGAACAATACCAGCACTGAAGTCAGAATTAGTGTTTGAAACAAATTTAAATATGGAAAAAATATTGGAGATCTGATTGGCAATTGTGTGATAGGTGTGTTCTGAAATAAAAATGGATATTGTGTTACATCATAAAACTGTATAACTATTATTCCCGCTAGAGGTAATAATGCATGCTTATATATAAGACATTCACATTGACGACACAGTAATTTTTATTGTAAATAATTAAAATGTTATTCATATTCCTGTAAAAAACACTTTACAAGCCCTTTTCTATCTTGGTTTTACATGCCTGAAATTGAATTATACACATTTAAACAAAAATAGGCATTTTATTTACTAAATTAAATTGCGAGACGGCGTTCAATTTGCGAGTTTAACTTAAAATCACTTGGAAATTGTGCTAGTGGTAAAAACAGTTTGATTCTTGCAGGAAAAAGCAGGGAATGCAAAAACACTTTTATCTTTTAAGATTTTATTAATTGTAATGTATGTTTTACTGAAAATGTATTTTCCTGAGTTATCTTCCCTGACAGGCATACCGGAGGCAGCCACACGACAGGTGACTGAGACATCACAGGAAGATGAGTTTGGGGCGAAAGACTACAGGAAAATTCTTGAACTCAAGTTGGACCATGCCTCTAGACCACTCTGGGTGGTAGGTGTCTTATCATATACTGACACTGTGTAAAACCTGGGACATGTCTTATTAGTCATTGTAATAATAATTTAATAATTAAAAACAGAAGAATAAATGTTAAGCAACAACTTCTTTGATTACTGACTTTTAATTCTTATGTTTACATCTTTAAAATCACCTATATTTGACAAACATACTTATCTTACTGGCTTTTTAAAAACTACACAATTTAATCCTAATTTGTTGTGTGACTTTTTATCTAGACAGGGCCCTGTATCTTAAAATTTGGGTACTATTTAAATAATAATGTTGTTTAACATAGTTGCTCAACTCAAATTCAACCTGACTTCGAAGTGATCGGTAAGTGTTGTATAGCATAACTTCAGGACATGTTTGTAAATTCTGGTTTTCATTTGAATTGGTATGAGTAGGCTCCAGGCAAAAAGAAAAGTGACTTTGCCTTGTGGAAACCTAACGTTTTGAGAGACAATTGTCTTTCGTGAAATCTTTAGTCCTCAGATTTAGATTTTTAAAAGAAATGTTATCTTTAGTAACTACATAATCTGTGTCAAAAAGGGCACTCAATATGCTTCTGTCCGTCGTGGCATATCACAGTCAAAGAGTACAGTCGAAACTGACCTAACGGTCAACTCGAAATAACGGTCAACTACATACAACGGTCAGTCTGGACTCCCCCCGACGAAAATCACTCTATATTACACTTCGGAATAACGGTCAACTTGAAATAACGGCCAACGGTCAGTATATTTCACTCCCAAAGTCATTTTTGAACTCAAAACAACGTTCACGAGTCAGNCCAATTTTGTTTTATCTTATTTATTGTTTGGCGTTTATCCAGTGTCACATCTTACAGTGAAAAATTGTCTTTAGAGATTATGTTCCAAACATAAATCTGCTGTTAATAATGATGAGCCATGCTCTGGGAAAACAGGGCTTAATGCATGTGCGTAAAGTATTTCCTCAGATTAGCCTGAGCAATATCACAGGCTTATCAGGGACAACACTTTCTGCTTTTAGTGTTGTTTTTTTTACCATAACAAAGTGTTGTCCCTGATTAGTCCATGCTGACTGCTCAGACAAATCTGAGCAGACACTTGACGAACATGCATTAAGCCCCTTTTTCCCAGAGCAAGGCTCCAATGTATGATTATACTCTGCAGGCACCTGATGGACACATTTTCTTGGAAGCTTTCTCCCCAGTCTACAAACATGCTCATGAGTTCCTTATTGCCATATCAGAGGTAATGATATACACTACCGTCATAATTTTGTCGCTTACATTTAGTTAGTAGACGTTCAGTGCGTTTTGTGCGCCTACCATTAAAAGAATTGTGAATGGGCATTACATTTGCGTGTCTCCTCTCAATCAGGGATGGTATTGGTGTCCTGTGGACATATTTCTAGTTTATATCATATAGATTCGTTATGTTCTCCACTAGCACAATGTCTTACAAATAACCCACTTTTCTGCAAAACTGGACTGTACACTCACACTGACCTAAAATTCTTCTGTATAAGCATCTTTTGTTTAGCTGCCCATAATATGAAGTTCATATTTATATACTGACCACACTGACTAAGTTCACCTGAGTTCAAAGGTGAGCGCTAGGCCTATATGAGGCTCTTGCTTCTTTTACTGGATCTCAGGGCAAGTTTGTTTACAGTGTGATGTGATATGAGCCTCGTTCTTGGAAAACTGAAATTAACCCTTTGAGTGCTGGAACCGAATTTTAAAGGCCTTTGCAAACAGTTTGGATCCAGATGAGACGCCACAGAACGTGGCGTCTCATCTGGATCCAAACTGTTTGCTATTCTGATAGTATTCTTTGAAAAAAATCGAGGAAAATGCTTATTTTAAAAATTCAGCAGACAACATTTTAGCAGACGACACATTTCCCAGCATGCAAAGAGTTAATTAATGTGCATAAAGTGTCTTCCCTGATTAGCCTGTGCAGTCTGCACAGGCTTATCAGGGACAACACATTCCACTAAAGCTTCAATTTGGCTAAGAAAAGACTTCTTGTTAACATAAATACCATAAAAGCAGAACGTGTTGACCCTGTTTAGCCTGTGCAGGCTAATCTGGGATGACACTTTAAGCACATGCATCCAGCCCAGTTTTCCAAGAACGGGGCTCATTTAATGTGGATGTTTTTTCCAGCCGGTGTGTCGTCCCAGTCACATTCATGAGTACAAGTTGACTGCGTACTCCCTGTACGCTGCAGTGTCTGTTGGTCTGGAGACCAAGGACATTATCGAGTACCTGCGCAGGCTGTGTAAGACATCCCTGCCCAGTGGAATTGAAGAATTCATCAAGGTTGGTGCTGTGTTTGCAGGGAATTTGTTATGTTATGATTCTCATTCTGGGAAAACTGGATTTAATGCACTAGCATGAAGTTTCATCCCAGATTAGCCTGTGCAGTCCGCACAGAATGATCCGGGACGACACTTTATGTCTCAAATGGATTTTTATTAAGAAGAGACACCCTGTTAATGAAAAATTCCATAAAAGTGGAAAGTGTCGTCCCTGATTAGTCTTTGCAGACTGTGCACATGCCTTAAGCCCAGTTTTCCCAGACCAAAGCTGTTATTGATTCCAAGTCATGGGTTGAAGAAGCTTTAAAAACTTAACATGATTTTATTTTGTTTCATTAACTAAGTAACTTTCATATAACAGGCTGTCAACTTCTTCCTGTATTCCTAAATATCTCATATTTTGGATCAAAATCCTATATTTTCAAACACTTCCTATATGTACTACATTTTTTGCTATATTTCTGTAAATTGAACTGTACTTTTTTTGCCAAATTTGATGATTTACTCTTGAGAAAATTTGGGTTTAATGTCAAAGGATATTAAACACTGCAACAAACACATATCACATTGATGTCTCTGCAATTTGAAATCAGCGTTACCGTACTGAGCTATTTCTTGTACCTTGACAAACAGACATCAGGAGATGCAACGCTTGCTAGATTTGCTGAATTAAGTGAATGACCACACACAAATCTGATGCTATGACATTTACACGTTATTTTTATGCCCCTACGAAGTTGTAGTCATTGAGCATTGCGCTTGTCGATCCATACGCCTGTACATACATCCAGAAGCTTGTGTTTTCAACTCCACTTTAACCCTTCGCATGCTGGGAAATTTGTCGTCTGCTAAAATGTCGTCTGCTGAATTTCTTAGATCATCATTTTCATCACTTTTTTTCAAAGACCACTATCAGAATAGCAAACAGTTTGGATCCTGATGAGACGCCACGTTCTGTGGCGTCTCATCTGGATCCAAACTGTTTGCAAAGGCCTTCAAAATCCGGTTCCAGCGCTCAAAGGGTTAATGAATGGAATGATATATTACGCTCAAGTGTTCACAGCTTAATGCCCTTTATGTGTTGTAGATGATCGTAAACGAAGGAATTTTGGTTGCTACCAGTTTGGGAAGAATTATGGCCCTTTGTCTGTTGTTCATCTATGGAATTTTGTGTACTCAACGCCTCTTCGACTACTCGCCGCATTTTGTTAGACTTTCACAGCTGAATGACCTTAATTTGGAGATGATTATGAAGAAAGGCTTTTTTGCAGCGATCAGTTTTGGCTAAATTATATCTCTTTGTCTGTTTTTACACTGCCAAATATGTATTGCCCAAAATAATGTGTTTTCATTTCCTCTTTAACTGCTTAGTGGAATTACTCAAACATTCGCAGGTGATGACCTTAATGTGTAGATGATTGCGAAGGAAATATTTTGTCCTCTGACATATTTTGGCTGAAATGGTGTCCTCTTTCTCCACACTGTTGATATATTAACATTTAAATTATGGCACTTTAAATGTTTGTTTTTCAAGTATTTAGTATATATTTCAATTTTTTTTGGAAGCAAGTCGTGCTTCCTGATAAGTGGAATCCAATGAAGTTTGTATCCAAACATGTGTCGTGGGGCAAAACCACACTTTATATTCCCTTTTACAGCTGTGTTTATATGATATATATGGTCTGCTATGCATACCTTATATTCCCTTTTACAGCTGTGTTTATATGATATATATGGTCTGCTATGCATACCTTATATTCCCTTTTACAGCTGTGTTTATATGATATATATGGTCTGCTAGGCATACCTTATATTCCCTTTTACAGCTGTGTTTATATGATATATATGGTCTGCTAGGCATACCTTATATTCCCTTTTACAGCTGTGTTTATATGATATATATGGTCTGCTAGGCATACCTTATATTCCTTTTTACAGCTGTGTTTATATGATATATATGGTCTGCTAGGCATACCTTATATTCCTTTTTACAGCTGTGTTTATATGATATATATGGTCTGCTAGGCATACCTTATATTCCCTTTTACAGCTGTGTTTATATGATATATATGGTCTGCTAGGCATACCTTATATTCCCTTTTACAGCTGTGTTTATATGATATATATGGTCTGCTAGGCATACCTTATATTCCCTTTTACAGCTGTGTTTATATGATATATATGGTCTGCTAGGCATACCTTATATTCCCTTTTACAGCTGTGTTTATATGATATATATGGTCTGCTAGGCATACCTTATATTCCCTTTTACAGCTGTGTTTATATGATATATATGGTCTGCTAGGCATACCTTATATTCCCTTTTACAGCTGTGTTTATATGATATATATGGTCTGCTAGGCATACCTTATATTCCCTTTTACAGCTGTGTTTATATGATATATATGGTCTGCTAGGCATACCTTATATTCCCTTTTACAGCTGTGTTTATATGATATATATGGTCTGCTAGGCATACCTTATATTCCCTTTTACAGCTGTGTACATTGAGCTATGGGAAGGTCAAGCTGGTTCTGAAACGAAATAAATACTACGTGGAGAGTCAGCATGCCGTATGTAGAAAAACACAGTTTTTTAAGCTTCCAAAAAATTGTTATGTAACAGAGATTGATGATTTTTTTATCTGATCAGCAAAACAGATTTTGGATAGTAAAAAAGTGATATTGCAAAACAAATAAATAAAAATAATAAATGGTTATTAAATGAACAAAAACTATTGCCGTTTGCATATAACTGTATTGTTGTTTCATTGTAAACACTGCTCCATTGTTACATTGTAATGTCTGGTCCATTGTTAGATTGTAACCACTGCTCCATATGTAACGTATTGTTGTTACATTGTAACCATTCACTGCTACAGTGTAACCACTGCTCCATTATAATCCATTCTTACATTGTAACCACTGCTCCATTATTACCCATTCTGACATTGTAACCACTGTTCCATTATAACCCATTCTTACATTGTCACCACTGCTCCATTATTACCCATTCTTACATTGTAACCACTGCTCCATTATTACCCATTCTTACATTGTAACCACTGCTCCAGTATTACCCATTTTTACATTGAAAGCACTGCTACATTATAACCCATTCATACATTGTAACCACTTCTACATTATTACCCATTCTTACATTGTTACCGATGCTCCATTATTACCCATTCTTACATTNAAGAAAGGCTTCTTTGCAGCGATCAGTTTTGGCTAAATTATATCTCTTTGTCTGTTTTGACACTGCCAAATATGTAGTGCCCAAAATATTGTGTTTTCATTTCCTCTTTAACTGCTTAGTGGAATTACTCAAACATTCACAGGTGATGACCTAAATGTGTAGATGATTGCAAAGGAAATATTTTGTCCTCTGACATATTTTGGCTGAAATGTGTCCTCTTTCTCCACACTGTTGATATATTAACATTAAAATTATGGCACTTTAAATGTTTGTTTTTCAAGTATTTAGTATATATTTCAAATTTTTTTGGAAGCAAGTCGTGCTTCCTGATTAGTGTAATCCAATGAAGTTTGTATCCAAACATGTGTCGTGGGGAAAAACCAAACTTTATATTCCCTTTTATAGCTGTGTTTATATGATATATATGGTCTGCTATGCATACCTTATATTCCCTTTTACAGCTGTGTTTATATGATATATATGGTCTGCTAGGCATACCTTATATTCCCTTTTACAGCTGTGTTTATATGATATATATGGTCTGCTAGGCATACCTTATATTCCCTTTTACAGCTGTGTACATTGAGCTATGGGAAGGTCAAGCTGGTTCTGAAACGAAACAAATACTACGTGGAGAGTCAGCATGCCGTATGTAGAAAAACACAGTTTTTTAAGCTTCCAAAAAATTGTTATGTAACAGAGATTGATGATTTTTTTATCTGATCAGCAAAACAGATTTTGGATAGTAAAAAAGTGATATTGCAAAACAAATAAATAAAAATAATAAATGGTTATTAAATGAACAAAAACTATTGCCGTTTGCATATAACTGTATTGTTGTTTCATTGTAAACACTGCTCCATTGTTACATTGTAATGTCTGGTCCATTGTTAGATTGTAACCACTGCTCCATATGTAACGTATTGTTGTTACATTGTAACCATTCACTGCTCTTTTGTAACCACTGCTCCATTATTACCCATTCTTACATTGTAAGCACTGCTCCATTATTACCCATTCTTACATTGTAACCACTGTTCCATTATTACCCATTCTTACATTGTCACCACTGCTCCATTATTACCCATTCTTACATTGTAACCACTGCTCCATTATTACCCATTCTTACATTGTAACCACTGCTCCAGTATTACCCATTTTTACATTGAAACCACTGCTACATTATAACCCATTCATACATTGTAACCACTTCTACATTATTACCCATTCTTACATTGTTACCGATGCTCCATTATTACCCATTCTTACATTGTTACCACTGCTCCATTATTACACATTCTTACATTGTAACCACTGCTTCATTATTACCCATTCTTACATTGTAACCACTGCTTCATTATTACCCAATTTTTACATTTAACCACTGCTTCATTATTTCTCATTCTTATATTGAAACCACTGCTCCATTATTACCCATTCTTACATTGTTACCACTGCTCCATTATTGCCCATTCTAACATTGTAACCACTTCTCCAGTATTACCCATTCTTACATTATAACCTCTGCTCCATTATTACGCATTCTTACATTGTAATCACTGCTCCATTATTACCCATTCTTACATTGTAACCACTGCTCCATTATTACCCATTCTTACATTGTTACCGATGCTCCATTATTACCCATTCTTACATTGTAACCACTGCTCCATTATTACCCATTCTTACATTGTAACCACTGCTCCATTATTACCCATTCTTATATTGTAACCACTGCTCCATTTTTACCCATTCTTACATTGTAACCACTGCTCCATTATTACCCATTCTTACATTGTAATCACTGTTCGATTATTACCCATTCTTACATTGTAACCACTGATCCATTATTACCCATTCTTACATTGTAATCACTTCTCCATTATTACCCATTCTTACATTGGAACCACTGCTCCATTATTACCCATTCTTACATTGTTACCATACAATCCATCAGGAGGTGATCCAGAAGATGTTGAAGGACCCGGTGATACAGGAATGTCGACTCAGAGCCGAGCTGGAGGATGGGGGTGGGGATAAACTCATCCAGGAAACATTCACCAAGCCCTTAGCCATCCAGGTAC
This sequence comes from Dreissena rostriformis, assembly GCA_007657795.1. Taxonomy (NCBI): domain Eukaryota; kingdom Metazoa; phylum Mollusca; class Bivalvia; order Myida; family Dreissenidae; genus Dreissena; species Dreissena rostriformis. The sequence continues at coordinate 77,527 of VMBQ01000631.1, forward strand.
AGTACAGTACTTGCTTAAGTAGAATTCTAGAAAGAACAAGATAGATAAGAAAATAAATGTGCTGTATTTCATTTTTTATGACAGATATCTTTGCTGATTTTTAAAATGGTTACAAAAACATTACAAAAGCTGCTCTAAACAGTTCAGTTCCTTTGGGGCCTTTGGATCTCTTGCTTACTTATATATTGCTGTAACACTTGCATAATAGTCATGCTTTTTATGCCCCCGATAGGGTGGCATATAGCAGTTGAACTGTCTGTGTGTCCGTCTGTCTGTCCGTCCGTCTGAAAACTTTAACATTGGTCATAACTTTTGCAATATTGAAGATAGAAACTTGATATTTGGCATGCATGTGTATCTCATGGAGCTGCACATTTTGAGTCGTGAAAGGTCAAGGTCATCCTTTAAGGTCAAAGGTAAAAAAAAATCAAGGCGTCGCAGTAGGGGGCATTGTGTTTCTGACAAACACATCTGTTGTTGTTATCACCTTTCGTTGTTTCCAATGAGTGACACAAATTCAATATCAGTTTTGTAGTAACTACTTCTTTAAAATTTGTTAAATTCTCCATAAAAATCCTTGATGATTTACCTTTAGTAAATACCAGTACTCTGCAACTCAATATTGATCAAGACAACTTCTGATTCCAGTTCAACAGACCTTCCCAGCCGCAGGGTCTGCCAGTATCCAGCAGCGCCCCCAACCTGCTGTCCCAGGTACCCGGCCCCTCCGATGAGTCCGCGCCAAAATCTGCCGAGAATGGGACGGAGGCTGTACCGTCGGACATTTTTGATTACTACGATAGGCTGGACAATGATGAGGATGAGGGGGAGGACATGAGGACCGTGTCGTTTGAAGTGAGGCAAGACAGGATTGAGGACATCCAGAAACGGTTTGTTAGTTTAAACCTATTTATTTTAGCTCAATAACATTGAAAGCTTAAGGCTTATTTGAAACGCTCTCGAGTCCGTTTTCTTGGACTAGAACCAGTACTTGGTGTCTATGGGGGAGATCTAAAGGAGGCTCCCACTGTGGGGATTGAAACTATGACCTCCTTATCGCTAGGCGGACACCATATCCTCTACACCACGGCGCCACTGTTTGTTACAATGGTTCTCAGTGCTTGTTTGGGGATCAAATTTTGGGGGGACATGGGGCCCCATTTCCAATCTCAAGAACGATAAATGTTTCCAGAATGACTGCCTTAAATTCCCAATTGAAGGTTTCCAAAAACCACATGAGAAACTTTAAATTAAAAAAAAAAAATCTGCATTGAGTTCATTTCCAGATCAAGCTTTGTAGTTGAACCTTAGTAAATATAATGTTGAAAACTGTTTTATTCTCAATTTTAAAATATTTGTTAGCAATAAAAACAGCAACACCAATAACCCAATTTTAGTCAAAACAAGATGATTTTTCCCAACCCAAAGGGAGATAAAGGATTAAGCAAACTTTGACAGCCCATGGTAAATGGACCTTACGGAAAGACCCGTGATTTCCATCTTGAATGGTTTCTTTGGTTCAAGCAGAAGATAATTAAAGCCCCGTTAACAATAAAAAATCAACAAATATTTTGTAAAATATTTCATCAAATAAAGTTAACCCATAAAAAATCAGTGTTCTTATAGCAAAAGCCAAAAATTCAAACCTAAATGTGCTGTGGTAACATAGATTTAACAAGATTCAAATTGCTCTTTTTATTATTTGTTGGTACTATATATTATTTAACACATGTTCATGTACCAATTTAGTGTGCGTGTATATATTGTGCCACAAAAAATATAAAGAGCATTTTGAATCTTGTTAAATCTATGTTACAAGATAACTTCTAGCCTTGAAATTTTGGCTATGGCTTTAAGGAACACTGATTGTTCATGGGTTAACTTTATTTTACAAATTATTTTAAGAAATATTTGTGATTTTGAGCCTTAATGGGGCTTTAATGTGTACCGGTTTGGGGCCTTTGTTTTCAAAAAGTGGATCCCGGTGATTGAGCAGTTTGTATGTTATGTTTTTATGCCGCCTTCTTCGAAGAAGAGGGGGTATATATTGTTTTTGGCCTGTCTGTCTGTCATTGTATGTGTGTGTCTGTCTGTCCCAAAACTTTAACCTTGGTCATGACTTTTGCTATATTGAAGACAGCAACTTGATATTTGGCATGCATGCGTATCTCATGGAGCTGCACTTTTGAGTGGTGAAAGGTCAGGGTCAAGGTCATCCTTCAAGGTCAAAGGTCAAATATATGGGGGGCATAGTGTTTTTCAAACACATCACTTGTTTTATAGATGCTTATCTGTGGCTCACAATTCATGCGCTTCATGGTTACAATCTAGTGTTTTCATTTAAACAATAACAACACAATTCAAAGTTTAACCTATAATACTTGCAAGTTTGTCTGCCTCTTCCAGATGCATTGAGCTAGAGTATCCCCTGCTGGCAGAATATGACTTCAGAAATGACACCGTCAATCCAGACATAAAGTAAGTGCCCACTCAATTTGACTTCAGAAATGACACCGTCAATCTAGACATAAAGTATGTGCCCACTCAATATGACTTCAGAAATGACACCGTCAATCCAGACATAAAGTAAGTGCCCACTCAATATGACTTCAGAAATGACACCGTCAATCCAGACATAAAGTAAGTGCCCACTCAATATGACTTCAGAAATGACACCGTCAATCCAGACATAAAGTAAGTGCCCACTCAATATGACTTCAGAAATGACACCGTCAATCCAGACATAAAGTAAGTGCCCACTCAATATGACTTCAGAAATGACACTGTCAATCCAGACATAAAGTAAGTGCCCACTAAGGGAGCATATGAGTTGCGCTCTTGGAAAACAGGTCTTAATGCATGTGTGCAAAGTGTCATCCCAGATTAGCTTGTGCAGGCAAATCAAGGAACACACTTTCCGCTTTTATAGTATTTTTTGTTTAAAGGAAGTTGTCTCTTCTTAGCAAAAATACAGTCTTGGCGGAAAGTGTGGTGCCTGAAAAGCATTTGCAATCTGCACAGTCTATTCTGGGTTGACACTTATCACGTGCATTAAATGCGGTTTTCCCAGAACACTGCTTATATGTAAGTTTTTTTTCCCTGGATAACGGCACTGTATCAGACTGGAGAGTGTCAAAACAAGCCTAGAAGGCTTTTAATGCAAACAAGCTTGAAGAAATAGGTCAAAACTGTTAAATGATGGACCAGCAGGCGCATTTAGTGACCTTTTGTTAGTTGTATACTCAAATGTTGAAAGATGATTTGTAGGATAAAACCAACATGTTACTGCATGAATTCAAACATAAGAGATGAGCATTGTTAAGTACATGTTTTTCTGGTTATCTGGCCATAGAATTTATTTCATTTCTTTGCCTTTTAAAACTTAATCACAGTAACTACTTTGTTTCCAGTATAGATCTCAAACCTTCCGCAGTGTTACGACCTTACCAGGAGAAAAGTTTACGTAAAATGTTCGGCAATGGTCGAGCGCGTTCGGGAGTGATCGTGTTACCTTGCGGTGCGGGTAAAACCCTGGTGGGTGTGACAGCTGTTTGTACTGTGAGGAAACGATGCCTGTGTCTGGCTACATCGGGTGTTGCAGTCGAACAATGGAGGTCACAGGTGAATGCTGTTCGTTTTTTTTTATATGAGCCTCGCTCTGGGAAAACCGCGCTTAATTCATGTGCTTCAAGGGTCTTCCCAGATAAGAGTTTGTAGTCAGCACAGGCTAATCAGGGACGACACTTTCTGCTTTTATGGTATTTTTTGTTTAAAGGAAGTCTTTTCTAAATAAAAATCCAGTTAGGCGAAAGTGTCTTCCTGATAAGCCTGTGCGGACTGCTCTGAATAATCTGGAATGGTACTTTACGCACATGCATAAAGCCCAGTTTTCCCAGAGCCGACTCACATGGTACTCTGTTATTGGAAAGGAATATTCATACTCAAAGCTGTAAACATTTATACAGTGTTGTACAGAAAACATTTGGAGACCTTTTTTAGGCGTAGCTGTTTAACACAGCTTTTCACCTTTAATGACCTTTACATAACGCCAGCAGACCTGAATGAATACACTCCATTCATTCCATTGGCTGCTTTGAGCATAATCCCCAGGAACATTGGCAACATCACCGCGTCTTTGTAGTATAGGATGTAACACTAATCAGTGTAAGGGAAATGTGGACTACTCTCTGCATGTTCATTTTGCCCAGTTAGAATTACGCATAACCGGTAAATTCTATCCTCAAGACTTTCAGGGTCAGTGCTGGGTCAGTAAATCGTAAGGGGAAGACGTAATGTACTATTAATAATGGCCTTGTGTTGATTACACAGTATTGTTTTCAAGATATCTAATAACACGAATTTTAGGAAAAGAAATTAATGAAAACCTATCGGTAAATGCCATTTATCTTGCATTGTGAGACAAAACTACCGAAATAGTGTATGGCCCATGATAGAAGGGAAATCGTTTAATTATCAAGCCACACATGTGTGACATATGCGGTCAGTCTGTCTGAAAATCTTTCTTGCAAGCCAGAATAGGCTACCGACATTTGCCAGTTTGCTATAAATAACACAGTGTGACTTTAATTTTCTATTGGAAAGTATCGTGGTTTGATGTTCCATTTACAAGACGCAATGAGATTTTTTTAAAGACCCGCATCATGCGAAAATTTGGGCTTATGCAATATGCTGCCAACGTAGCTCCAGTCAAGCCTGCACATCTACACAGTCTTGTCTGGATATGCATACTGAGGAGGATACTCAGGAGATACCACGAAACCTTGCGTGCTTTTTTATAGCAAACACTTAGCCCCTGACCAGACTGCGCAAGGCTACGCTGGCCGCATATGCCATAAGACCAATTTTCTCATGAAGCTAACAAGGTGTTATAAAGCTAATAAGGGACATAACTTTCCGCTTTTGTGGTATTTTTTGTTTAAAGGAAGTCTCTTCTTAACAAAAATCCTAATATGGCGGAAAGAGTTGTGCCCGATTAGCCTGTGCATACTGCGCAGGCTTATCTGAGACAACACTGTACGCACATGCATTAAACACCGTTATCCTAGAGTGAGGTCCATAGGATATGTAGGATTAAACAATGCTGATATTTCCCCAGTTCAAGATGTGGTCCACAGCTGATGACAGCATGATCTGTCGTTTCACCTCGGACGCTAAAGATAAGCCTATTGGTGAGTATAGGAATGTCTCATAGTGATATCCTTCATTGAAAGCCATATAGGCCTATCAGTGTAATTGTAATATATGAGTCAAGTTCTGGGAAAACTGGGCTTAAAGAATGTACGTAAAGTGTTGTCCCAGATTAGCCTGTTCAGTTGCACTGGATAATCAGGGACAACACTTTCCGCCTAGACTGGATTTTTGCTTAGAAGAAACTTCTTTTGAATGAAAAATTCCTTAAAAGCAGGAAGTGTCATCCCTGCTTAGCCCGTGTGGACTGCACCGGCTAATCAGGGAAGACACTTCACGCTCATGCATTAAGCCGCAGTTGATATGCTAATTAAGAATTGATTTCCTTCTGAAGACGACTTTGATTATCTGCAAATCATACTAAATCACACACGTGGGGCATAGCAGTCAATCAAATTCTAAATCATTAACTGAATTTCAATAAAACAAAGTTAAGCAAAGAGAATTCTTCTTACATGTACAGTGCCATTTACTTTCCATTGGTTAAATATTAAAATTAAAACTAAAACTCTGCTTCATTATGAATGAAGCTGCACTGCTAGTGTGTGCTACTTGCAGGTTGTGACATCTGTATCAGCACCTACTCCATGCTGGCCCACTCAACCAAGCGTTCCTGGGAGGCTGAGAAGGTCATGGAATGGATGCAGAGTCAGGAGTGGGGTATCATGGTGCTAGATGGTAGGTCATATGTGTCGTGTTCTGAGAAAACTGGGCATAATGCTTGTGCGTAAATTGTCATCCCAGATTAGCCTGTGCAGTCCGCACAGGCTTATCAGGGACGACAATTTCCGCTTTTATGACATTTTTCGTTTAAATGAAGTCTCTTCTTAGCGAAAATCCAGTTTAGGCGGAAAGTGTCGCCCCATATTAGCCTGTGCAGGCTGCACAGGCTTATCTGGGATGACACTTGACGCACATGCATTTTGTCCAGTTTTCTCAGAACGCGACACATATATCTTACTGCTGACTGCTGTACTTGATTACTTGCATGGGTTTTATCGGAATACAAAATACTGAACATTGTAACAAAATTGACTGCTCCGTGGGATCTCAGCATCTCCAGTTTGGGAAATTTTCTCCCATTGATTATGCACATGTGAAATGTACCAAAGCGAGACTAGAATCATTCATGAATGTTGAGCCTGAGGATTAGCAGGGCTTTGAAAATTAAATTGTATTGTCTTTTCTTGTAATAATAGTAATATGCCCTACTATGTTTAAGATATTAAGGCACAACATGTTTTGCTATTTTGTTTAGAGATTCAGTTGATAAAATTGCTACATTCGTGTCAATATGCTCAATAATGTTTCACATGTTAAGGGAAAAATCATAATGTGAAATTTCAGAGGTGCAGACAATACCAGCTAAGATGTTCAGGCGGGTGTTGACGATAGTGAACGCCCACTGTAAACTGGGTCTCACAGCCACCTTGGTGCGAGAGGACGACAAAATAGCGGACCTGAACTTCTTGATTGGTCCAAAACTCTACGAGGCCAATTGGATGGAGTTACAGAACCTGGGCTACATAGCCAGGGTGCAGTGTGCAGAGGTGTCTGAACATTTTTGCTACATAAACATTCTTTTGTACAAGCATTCTTTTCTAGAATAACAATCAAGGTTCTCTTGGATGACCAAAACTGTTGTCCATTGAGGTCTCCACACTTGAGACACGAATAAATCTTGCTCTTAATGCAATTGATTTGAAACCTATTTATTTAGCATGATTGCATAGCAAGCCTTAGGCATAAAGATCCTGCTCAAGTCCATTTTCCTGGTAGAACAAGTCTTTGGTATCTTTGAAAATATCTCCTTAACTCTGCCTGAATAGGGATTTAACCTGGGACCTCTTGGTTGCAACCAGACAACATATTTTAGCCTTCGCTCTTGTAAAACGGGGCTAAATGCATGTGCATAAAGTGTCATCCCGGATTAGCTTGTACAGTCCACACAGGCTTACCAGGTGCAACACTTTCTGCTTTTATGGAATTTTTGGTTTAAAGGAATTTACTTCATAATGAAAATGTTTTCGGCAGAAAGTGTTATACCTGATTAGCCTGTGTGGACTGCAAAGGCTTATATGGGATGGCACTTAATGCACATGCATTAAGTATCGTTTTCCAAAAGCAAGGCCCATATCTATTACACCTTGATGTTTACATCATGTGTGCTGATCTGTATCAGGTCTGGTGTCCGATGTCTCCTGAGTTCTACAGGGAATACCTCACCACAAAACAACAACGGAGACTTGTAAGTGACAAATGTACAGTTTCAACTTGTAAGGCCATAGTGGGGAATACCTCACGACAAAAAAGCAAAGGAGACTCGTAAGTGCAAAATTTATTGTATCAAAATGTGAGGGAAAAAAACACGGCAATACTCCATTGCCTTTTTTAAAAAAGGTTTATCTATATAATGTCGTCTAAGTGGAAAAGAAAAAACAGACATACTGCTAAATATTTGTGTAATGCCATGCTTTAACAGGGATGTTGATGTTTGTACAAAGTGCTTATGTTGATGTTTTTAAACTTTGCTAATGTTGATGTTTTAACACTTTGCTGACGGTTGTTATACACTTTGCCGATGTTGTTTAACACTTTGCTGATGTTGTTGTTTTTCACTTTGCTGATGTTGTTGTTTAAGTTTTTACACTATGCTAATGTTGATGTTTCCACAATATGCTGATGTTGATGTTTTTTCACACTATGCTGATGTTGATGTTTTTACACTATGCTGATGTTGATGTTTTACACTATACTGATGTTGATGGTTTCACTGGATGTTGATGGTTTTACACATTGCTGATGTTGATGTTATAACACTATGCTGATGTTGATGTCTTCACACTATGCTGTATTTTGATGTTGATGTTTTTCCAGTTGCTGTATGCAATGAATCCAAACAAGTTCCAGGCCTGCCAGTTCCTGATCCGATACCACGAACGTCGCAACGACAAAGTCATCGTCTTCTCTGACAATGTGTTTGCTCTGAAAAACTATGCTATCAAACTAAACAAGTAAGTGCTGGGCTTCTGTTCTGTAGTATTTAAGAAAACAAGGTGACCGACCCTAACTTTTTATGCAGACAGTAAACTTTGTTGGGGTTATTCCAGGATGAGTTAATGGGTAAATTAAAGCGCAAAACTCTTTTCTTTAGGTCATATTTGCAACACTCATTCATAATCACTAAAATGATGTTTTATATTTAGAAGAATGATGCTGCATTCATGATTTCATAGCCATATTGAAATGTAACATTTTACTCATGTTAATGAAGAAAAAGACAGTTTTGCCTATGTATCTACCCTATTTTTGTAGGAGAGGTATAATGTCCATGTTACTTATTTATTTCACTCGTATTTCACACATATTACTTTCACATACCACCCCCATTACACACATATTCAACCCATATTTAAACCATCTTTCACTCATATTCCCAGAACACCCCATTTCACATTACACTTTCATTTCACATTACACACCCCATTCCCATTGCAGCCCATTTCACATTACACTTCAATTTCACATTACACTTTCATTTCACATTACACACACCTTTCACATGACAGCCCAGTTCACATTACAATTTCATATCACATTGCACTTCCATTTCACATTACACTTCCATTTCACAATACACACCCCTTTCACATTACAGCCCATTTCACATTACACCCTCATTTCACATTACACCCTATGTCACATTACACCACCATGGTATATTAAAGCACCATCGGACCCTCATTTTAGGCCCTACCTGTACGGACCCACCTCTCAAGGGGAAAGGCTGCAGATCCTTCAGAACTTCCAACACAACCCAAAAGTCAACACCATATTTGTCTCAAAGGTATTGCTGTTGTATTTTGCCCAATTATCCCATTTATACTTTCGAAGTGTGTGTATATTGATCATACAGAAACAGTGTTACTGGTTATAATAATTAAGTCAACAGGTTTGAAACAATTTATGTTGACCTTGATCCAATCTCCAGCTTTTTTGTGCATTGTTTTATCTGCTTGAAGCCAATATTTTGTTCCAGATCTCTTAACAAATAGAGAATACATATATTATGTGAGTTTTGGATAATGATCAAGTTTATCATGCAAGGCTAAGAACCATGGAAGCGCAAGCTTGCCGAGCGCCACCATGGTTTGAGCCGAGCATGATTAACCTGATCTTTATCCAAAACTCACATAATATTCTATTTATCCTATTATTTTCTCCCTTTTTCCATTAATAATTATCAAATATCCTATTTTTTGACGATTTTGTTCTTCTGTTAATTTTTGAAAAAACCAGAGTGTGATTTCAAAATAGCGATATTATAAAGCTCAAGTTTATACGATCGTTGTTGAACTATCGATTTTTATCTGGAAATAGGATAAAAGACGATAACGCATAGAAATCTATGAATGTCTTTTATCTAAAGGTAGCAGACACATCGTTTGATCTGCCAGAGGCCAATGTTCTCATCCAGATCTCAGCGCATGGCGGATCTCGCCGACAGGAGGCCCAGAGGCTCGGCAGAATCCTGCGCGCAAAAAAAGGTACGCCGCTTCTATTGGTGAAGGGATTTGGTGTACAGATAGTCACTGCAACAGGGGTACCATAGTAACAGGGGTAACTTCTCTGAAACAACAATGCCACAAACTTTCATTTCTGACGTCTGACATTGTATATTGGTCCCCTGCGAATATTGTTCAAATTATGCTTTTGGGGTCAACAGTGATCATGCCCCAGGGGTCACGTGGCTGATACAAACTTTAACAATTTAACAAATCTAAACACCGATCTGGATTTTATCTAACATACATTGTGTCTTCAATGTGTAAAGGCAGAAATCAAAGTGTCTGCAAAAGTCTCAAAAAGGTCTGGTAAACTGATATCTAGTCCAATTAATTGTCTTGTCAACTACAAAAAGGAATAAGACCTGCTGTTTGAAAACCAAGCTTAATGCATATGCGTAACGTATCGTCCAAGATTAGCCTTTGAAATCTGCACAGGTTAATCAGGGACGATACTTTCCGCTTTTATTGTATTTCAGTTTAAAGGAAATCTCTTCTCAGATAAAATCCAGTTTAGGCGGAGATTGTCATCCCTCATTGATTAGGTACGACACTTTACGCATTAAGCATTTAACCCCGTTTTCAAAGAGCATGGCTCAAATATGTTCTTCACCAAAATTATTTTACAGGCCGGGAGGGCCAGTATTCCAGAAATCATTCCTAAACCTTAAGCATTTTTTCTGCCATTGTCTGAGTGCTGACAGACTTTTGCAGTATGAGAAATACAATCTACTGTAAAATCATTTATAAGTCGATATGAAATTTTTTGTATAAAAAAAAGACTTTTGTGGACACATAGATTTTAACTTTCGGATTTTGGAATAAAAGGAATTTGCGTTTTTTATTTTTGATGTGTTTGTGTTAAATTCTCGGAACGGTCAACCTAGGGAGAAAAAAAAAGTTTACAAATAATAATGATTTTACAGTAACTTTCAACACATTTTTCTATTCTCTGGTATCACAGGAAGTTATGGATATGCAGTACTGGCTTCCGTCTTCGTGTACAGTTATTGATGTACTTCATATCATGTCCCACAGGTGCCATTGCGGAGGAATACAACGCATTCTTCTATTCATATTTCCTATCATGTCCCACAGGTGNAAGGCTCGCGAAAATATGTTCTTATACTGAATTAATCATCTATCATAGTTACACACATTATAGAAGAAGACGCAGGTACATATAAACACATAAATTACCTCAAGTCTGACACATTTAATATTTCGGAAACGTATTGTTCCATGTCTTTCTTTTGCTTTCGATATTATTTTTATTTCTTTTCTAAGCCGACTTCACATTTAGAAGTGTAGAAGTCGGATACTGGAGAGTTTCACGGCCACCAATCGCTCATGCGTAGCACCAGCTGATAGCTCGGACCAAAACAATTTCTTTCACGTTTTGTCTATTTATTTTTACCACATAACTTAACAGAAGACATCAGCCCCGCTCAAATGCCGCTAATTATATACAGATGAGATACAACTCTAGAAACCCTCATACCTCGTGCATGGACGTCCATCAAGGGGTCGCCGTGTCTGCCAAAAAATCTGATACTAGTGCTGAAAATACAGGCACCACGTTTTTCACGAGTAAATTGTGCTGCCCACTGCTACATGTCCTTAAGTAATGAAAATACTTCAGTACACGCATTTCGCATACATCTCATCGAAATGAATCAGTCTTGTAATGGATTTGTATCATAGGAGAGAGACTATATTTAGTATTACTCGTTTGCAACAATTGTGTGTTCCTCGCCATGGCGATGGGTCCATATGTTTGTTTTCTGTATAAATATACGTATAACAATAATTTTGTTGTAAATTACAATAAAGTTCACATTTTGAATGGATGAACGTCCGTGTTAGATGGATAGCCTCGGAGTATTCATCGTGTTCAATGTGTTAAGCAAATCAGTCTGTGGCCAGGTGATAATTGTGCATACATATTCGCAATTAGTTTATGCGGGAGAAGGTCTCGTCCTGGGTGGAAACAGGTAGTTTGCGATGAGTCTGTTTTTCATGTGTGCCACACGGTCGGTTCCAAGATGTGTTTACGCCCCTGTGTATAGCCTGATAAACTTCGACGCATTGAATGGTCCTGGGTGAACCAAAGAGCTATCAATATGTATATTGATAGGTCTTTGAGTGAACTCAGGGTCGATGTCACAAGCGCCATCATCTTTACCACGCAAACAAAATGTGTATTATACTGAGTACACAAATTACATGAAGTCGTTTTCATGTCAAAACTCAATATTGATAAAAATTAGTGTTTCCCTCTTACATTTTGCTCTCCGTCCGTGCGTCTGCCTGTCCATCCCTCCCTCTGTTCGCCCGTTCTTCCGTGTGTCAACAAAGATGAAATTATTCGAAAAGCATTTAAGATAATTTTGTATACATCTAAAGAAACCTGATGTCTGTTTGTACATTTTGCACCATATGTGGAAGGTCTGGGCCTGGTTGCTGAATACTTTAACGGTCACTAAAGCTAACAACCGTTAATATTTGGAGGTATTTTTGTGACTTAATTGGTACCCTTTAAAGTGTTAGTTATAAACAATGTTTTGTTATTGAGTAATTTGAAATTGTTTGAATATAACATTGATTTTATAATTAATTTTATTTGGGTCTGAAGTTTACAGACTGTTACCTTAAAGTTTGGAGAAACAAGTTTACGGTAAATTTGTCAGAAAAAAAACTTTATTTCAATATTGCTGTGAACAAAGGATATGGATTTGATTGCGAAACGTTCTTAAAATAACTATCAATGGCAATATGAAGGTAGTGGACACTCTAATCAATATTATCTTTGATTTACATTGTTAGCGTTTTCATTGATTACATTATCATCCAATGATCAATTGATTTATGTAACATCAGTAAAAAGACGTCTTCAACGTCATAAAACGTCACGTCAATAAACAACTTTTAGCTTGATTCCTAAAATATCACTCCCTTTTTCGTATCAAACCATGTGATAAATGACTCAAACAGTCAATTGACAATTTAGCACTGGCCCACCTCTTTGTGAAAATGAATAATTAACGAGTAAATGATACTTCCAGGGTTTAGAAAAACGATGGAGAAATCTAGATGATGTCTAGGGTTTATAGGTGTGTGTTTTCTCAAAATATGTTGACAAAGTTTAAACATTTAACTATGTAGTTCGATTTAGCGAAGATTAATTGATTCACGTCAAAGATGTTAAAAAGCAGCATAATTATTTAAAAAGTTGCCAATAAGATCCTAGTGGCACATTGATATCAAAATGAAAAAAAAATAACAATTATATATCAATATACCTATTAAATAATATACATGTGATGTCGTCTCTAAAAAAACATCATTATAACAAACAGGACTTGTATAGTTTAGTTTTACATCATAATGGCACAATAATATACACGAACATTTTGATCAACGTCAAATTAAATATGGAGTTTCAGTTATTCGAAGTATTGAAGGAACATATAACATGCGATAATTTCTAATCATTTCTTTATTTGCAGTTTTCATTACAATACGCAGGCTGGAAACTCAATTCTACCATTATACCACGAATAAGTATGCATGGTTTTTATCCTAAAAAATATGGATATTACCCTTTAATAAGCAGTATGTGCTAATGACATTTTCTCTGACTTCTCCTGCATTTCGCTCAGTCTGGCGAGCCTAAATTGCTTACATATAAAACGGCAAATCAATGGTCAAGTACTTTTCCGGGTTAAGCAATGAATTGAAATATGTGTACGTGTCACACCTTGAAGATTCGTTTCTACATTTGAGTTGCGCTCTGAGAAATCGGGGTAACATGCATGTGCGTAAAGTGTCGTCCCAGATTAGCCTGTGCACTCCGCACAGGCTAATCAGGGCAGACACTTTCTGCTTTTATGATATTTTTCGTTTAAAGAAAATCTCTTGTTAGACAAAAAAAAAATCAAGTGTAGGCGGAAAGTGTCGTTCCTGATTAGCCTGATTAGCCTGCGGACTGGACAGGCTTATATTGGACGACACTTTACGCACAAGCATTACATCCCCTTTTCACAGAGCGAGGCTCATTTATGTCGAACTTTGAAATTTGCAATCGATGAGTCCGCGTTAAAAGTTTCATAAAAATTCTTGTACAACTCCAATATCATGTGATAACCATAAACATCTAACTCCGTACTGATATTAGACATGTTTACCTCACTCACCCATCATTTCATTTTAGGGATAATTTACAGTTATTAGGGTAAAGCTTAACATTTTATATGATGATGAACACTGAAATGTTAGCGCCAACATTGTCATAAAGCAATGCAATCCTTTACGCAAGTTTCATGAAGATTGGAAGATGTGTTAACAAAGTTTCACTTTAACCAAATAAGGAAAACTGCCCCGTCTCCCTAATGACCATGTTTTTAGATGAACCGGAACCATTTTAAATCTTAGCCGAAACATCATTATAACAAATGTTCTGACCAAGTTTCATAAAGATTGGACAAACAAATGTGATTCCTAACGTGTCAACAAGATTTCTCTTAAGCCATGTAAGGAAAACTGCCCCTCCCCTTGGCGGCCATGTTTTTCGATGAACCGTTTTCGAACTCAGCCGAGACATCATTCAAACACATGTTCTGACCAAGTTTCATGGAGATTCGATTATAAATGTGACTTCTAGAGTGTGAAAATGCTTTTTCTTTAATATGACCTAGCGACTTATATTTTTTTCCCACGTAACCCAATTTCGAACTCGGCCAAGATTTTATTTGGACAAATGTTATGTCCACATTTCATGAAGATTGGACAATGAATAAGGCATCTAGAGCGTTAATGAGGTAAATATTGACGACCGTCGACAGATGACGGACAAAAGCCGATCACAAAAGCTCACCATGAGCACGTACTGGCGATTTGTCGTGTTGGCTCCATTCAAACGCGCTAAAACACTATAAAGATGTGGTAGAAATCCGCCTCAACTGTTCATAAGCATGTGGTGTTTGCTTAGATACGACTTAAGTTATAGTAATTGGTATTGTTTATACTGGATCATTAGTATTTCCATTCAGAATGTTATATACCGGTAATACAATACTTGACGGAAAAAACCATACTTGCTTANCTTTGCAAGTCCCGTATAATATTCGACAGATATAAACAATAAATTAAAAACAACAACAGCAACATAAAAAAAAAACTATCAGTACGACAATGGTCAAGTAAAGTCAAGTCACGTAACGTCAATGTATTTTATTGGCAAATACGTTTGTACATAGCCAAATAGCATACATAGCTAATGTAATGGCGGTGTAAATTAATGATTATTAAGCAATAGTGATGACAAGTATGGTAAATATCATGGGCATGAACTAATAATTGTATGGAATATGGAATAACAAATCAGGTAAAATTCAATTATGTTGCTGTCAATATTGATCATTTCTATTCTCTTGTGGCATCCGTGTGTAAAACTAACCTGTGGTTACCTTATGACAACGTTCCATGCGGTTGAAGTGCGACAACATTTTACAAGTGTTTAATAACAGAAAAACCTTTAAATTACAATTGTACTGTTCACGTTGAGCCTCAAATGCACGTGTACGGACGTCATTCAATTACAGCTTGACGTGCAGCTTATTGGTGATTGCACGATGTCAGTTTATTAAAACAGATACGGATTTACAGAACTAACGGTACGTATTATTCCAGTGGATTGAACCTTACGGCTCGTTAACAGTCTATTGTCGATTGACAATTTAACTAAGGCACCGTCTATCGAAATGTGCTTTTTTCGTTTCTAGGTTTATATCTTAAATCCACTTTCCAACATATTCACTAACTGAAATACTTCCAACACCAGGCCGTCCTCGGGCTGTTCATTTTTTATTTGGAAAATTGCATATAGCAGAATACTTAACTACAAATGCCTAACAGTGCTGTGCATTAACAAATCATTATACTGCGTAGTTCTCTTCTTGGTAGCATATACCAATGGTCGAATGCATGTGCAAGCCACTGGAATTAGCTCTGTTTTCCGAGTCCACCGTGTTATCCCTCGAAGACACTCTTTTTTAAGAACTTGGACGGGGTAAAGCACGGGAGAACATTTATATTCGTCTGAGTTTAAGCAAGTTCTACACTTGCACTTTGCCACTGTAAGCACCGGAGGAAATCGGTTTAAATCCGTGTTCATTTCATAGTCCCATGGACAGAGCGCTCGCAAGTAGAATGGCGCTTCCGACTTCGACGGAAACGGTTGACACGCCGGTTGCTCGTGAAACGCGTGCACCGATGCGTTTGCGTAATCAAGAATGCTGGGGAAGTGTTTGGGCAAGCTTGCCAGCTCGTGCTCAAGTACGGTCACCGCTGGGGTAGACGTGCACGTGGTGGCCATGGTAACGGAAATCGAGATCTGAAATAGCGAACAGGCAATCGTATGCAAAGGTTTCCCTGAATTATGTTTTGTTTGCACACATTGCTTTAAAACAAAGGCTTTTTTCAAATGTGTTTCAATAATTATGGAAAATATGTTGTTTTAATGTGTGATTCAGCTATTCAATCAAGTGGAATGCCGTTGTCGTCAAAGTTGTCACAGTATCCTGGCAAAGTGCTACGAGCATATAAGCTTAAAATTCCTAATATTTAAAAATACTAGAAGACACACAGGTAAAACTAAAATCAAACAGAACAATACAATAATTAAGAGTTTGTTTGATGGTAGTAAAATGACATGTTCATCAATCTATATTATTAGAAACAAAAATTATCTAAGTCCAAAAATATTAAGTTTTAAGTTTTGTTATCAAATATGTCAAATATATTTATATTTGATTAATGCTTCGTTGTATTGTACTACTTAAAAAGATTAAAAAGTCAAATAAAAATGTACCTGTATCAACATCAGGTTAACGTGTATTGCGATACGCATCTCTTACATTTAAGGTCAGCACTAAAACAACCAACCGCACATACATGCGAAATAAAAAAAATAAAAATGTGCAGTATAAATGTGGTTTTCATTGTACATGGAATCGGAAGAGCAACCATCCTCGACGCGTCAGAAACTGTTATTTCCTGGTCGCTCTTCACTACCGATACCGCATCTGGATACAAGCTTTCACTGTTCAGACAATATGCGGGTTTCACTTCAGCCGCGCTGTGGGAAAACTGGGCTTATTGCATGCACTTAAAGTATCGTCACAGATGAGCCTGTGAAGTCCGCACATGCTAATCAGGGATGAAATTTTCCGCTTTTGTGGAATATTTCATTTAAAGGAAGTCTCTTCTAAACGAACATCCAGTCTAGGCGGAAAGTGTCTTCCTGATAAGCCTGTGCAGACTGCACAGGCTAACCTGAGACAAACTTTCCGCACGTGCATAAAGCCCAGATTTCCCAGAACGCGACTCAATTAATAAGCCAGCGAGTACGCCCAGTTGTGAAAGGTTCCTTACTAGCACAACACACATTTATGGAAGTAGCAAAGACATCTGCCTGTCACTGAGTCAAACGCGTTTATAGGGCCGTTTTGGTGTGGCTCAATAACTCTCAATTCGTCGTTGTCGGCTCAGGTACTACTTAAAAGTACCCCGGGTACTCTTTAGTATACTACCGGGTATGCAAAATGCGCTTGATGGCACCAGGTCATACTCCAGGGTACTTTGTAGTATATTTTCCGTACCCCGAGTACTTTGTAGTATACTTAAAAGAGTACACGGGGTACTTTTAAGTAGCACCTAAGCCGACAATGACCAATCGAGCCTCAAGCACCAATTTTTAAGTTAGCGATTCAAATGTAATAGTCAACGAACCTGTTTAATTTTCCAGTATAAGGTGCGCATGGGGTAAAAAAAAATGAAATTATTCTCGATTTGGTAAATACGGTATCGCATTGGTAGTGTACTAGTTATTAAGGTAGCGCACCCATAATAATTTCCCGCGTTTTCTTTGAAGATCGGCAATGATCGTAGATGATCGGTTATTTCCGAGAGATGAATTATATTTTGTTCAAACTTTGAATTTTGATATGTGTTTACGTAATTCCTATATAATACAGTATTTTCACAATAAATATTAAGTTTGATCCAAATATCATCTGAAAAATACGAAAAAAAAAGTAGACTTGATTTTGCGAGAATGATTTTTATCTGTTGACTTATGAATATCTAATTGTAACGACTTCGAATGTAATTAAACACCCTTACTGCATCTGTTCACACCCTCTGCTTGCCCATATTTGGAAATCTGGTTGAATAATGGAACTTTTATATACCCCAGTGCAAATAAACTGGACAAAAGCCGAGCGTGGGGGTGGGTTTGAAAAAATCAGTATATTTTTTTAAAAAAGCACGGAAAGCCTACCTAAAACTTTGCATGTAGTTCAGTGAAATGATGCTGATTAAGTAAACAATACATTAGATAATATTTGGAAAGGTGCCCATTACGGGTGCGCTAATGTGTTTAACAAACCAAATTTCTACTTTGCTGAAACCAGTAACATTTCATGGCGCTCTTCCATAGATAACAAGTCATAAAAAATAAATGTCTGTAAAATAATACTTATTTCATCTTGTTTAAACTGTAAACACCTTAACTGCATCTGTACACACCAACTGCATGCCCATATTTGGAAATCTGGATGAATTATGGAACTTTTATATAGACAATCCCAGAATCGATAATATGGGCGCCGCCATATTGGCTATTACGTAACCCGCGATTGAAAACGGTACTGAAGAATTTGACAGATTACAACGTTATCATAGTGTACACCCGCTTTATTCCAATAAACAGTACTTTATGACTTCGCACATTAGGATTGAAAACAAGTGAAACATGAAACCAAGTGTCGATATGTATCACATCGTAAATCAATATAATTTAAATAAAAAATATACACGATAGATTCATAAAATATGTGTCTCTGCAACAATATTCAGTGACAACACGTAATGTTTAAGGCCGAGTTGGCATTTTTAAGCATACCTTTCAGTAATGCCTTTGTATAAAATTTAATTATTTCTTTATGGAATAAAATTATTCAAGCATAATTATAAAGGTATAGAAATATCTAAAGTCTGAAGTAAACGTTGTGATTTTAGCGTAAATAGTGCCGGAGATATTAACAAAGATCTATCAATATATAAAGATTGGAAACATCCATTCAGACCAATTTTTTTT
>VMBQ01000631.1:107631-118241 GCA_007657795.1 Dreissena rostriformis
TTTTCCAGATTTCAAATAAAGGACCATTTACACCCCTGTCAAACCTCACACGGCTATTAAGTTCCCTGGTAAATAGGCAATACCAAAATCAACAGACTCATCTGTTTTGGCAAAACGCAGGGAATATTAAGGGTAAACAAAGTTATGAGCTTCATCTAATCCCCACTAGAAATATGAACTATCTCACCCCTCAGTCCCATACTCAGTACCATTCTAACTCTTACTTCCCTAGGACCATAAGACTCTGGAATACCCTACCGACCTATGTCAAATCTAATCCCCAGTCTCGATATCTTCACAGAGAGGCTGGTGGTGGTCAATATGTAATCTATCTGCTGTCCTATTTTAACTGTAAAATACTGTGTTTTTACCTTTTACTTACTAACTTACTGTAAATTTTTCTAGCTAACAACTGTCTCTCTGAATCGGTAATCGATTGTTGGGACGTAAACATGTAGATGTAGATGGATTTTCTTATACTCTCGAATTGTTTTAATATGACTGACAATTTATATCATTTATGCATATATCTCGATAATCCAAATAATTGAAAAGGCAGTTGATGTGACAATGGATATGGCCGTGGATCATGATGCTGACAATTATTATGCTGACTCAGATAAAAACTTTGAAAACAATAATAAAATAACATAATTATGTGTGGAATTCTCAGAACTCTTGTAAATAAGACACACATCAAGAATGGAATAAAAGTCTTAATACTACTGATTTGTTTACAATTCAAACCCTTAATTGTAACACATGTATACAGACTCTTGACGTCCTTTCATGATAATATCAGTGGAAAAAAATTGGCTATGAAAAATTGCCTCTGGCTATGAAATGTTGAAAGTTTCATAGCCACATTGGCTATGAAGATGAAAATGTTAGTTTTGCAGACTGCCAGAACCATTTTCGAACTCATGCAAGATATCATAAGAACAAATGTTTTGACTAAGTTTCATGAAGATTGGACAATAAATGTGACTTCTAGAGTGTTAAAAAGGTTTTACTATTCAGTAAAGCCATATAGGGAAAACTGCCCCGCCCCCTGGCGGCCATGTTTTTCATCCAACCGCAACCATTTTTGAACTTGTCCAAGATATTATTGGGACACATGTTCTAACCAAGTTTCATGAAGATTGGACGTAAAATGTGACTTCTAGAGTGTTAACAAGGTTTAACTATAGCCATATAAGGAAAACTGCCAAGCTCCCTTGCAGCCATGTTTTTCAACCAACCAGAACCATTTTAGAACTTGTCCAAGATATTATTGGGACTCATGTTCTGACCAAGTTTCATGAAGATTGGACAATAAATGTGGCCTCTAGAGTGTTAACAAGGTAAATGTTGACGCCGCACAACGGACAAAAGGCGATCACAATAGCTCACCATGAGCACAACCATGAGCACGATCCATGAGCACGTTGTGCTCAGGTGAGCTAAAAAGCCGTTTTGTGTATTGACAATATTTGTGACAAATGGGAGACTACTTTAAAGATAGTAAGAATTGCCTCTTAAAGTCTTTGAATTACTTCCCTTTACTCAAACTAAAATCATTGAGAACTCATGGTTTAGTTGTTCACATTTATTTGAACAGACAGCTATTAATGTTTCAAGCATTTAATTATTTTAAACATGGTATTAAAAAAACTCCTGCTTTTTCCATAAGGTTTCATTAGAATTATAGCAATATTTATTGCTTGCTTATGTCTACATATGGTAGTTTGAAATAATTTAAAATTTGTCTTATATTGGGGAAGGGTTACATTTTGTTTTACAAAAATCTAGTTAAAAATGACAGCTACCTCAGAAAATTCTGGCTGAATGGTGGTGGAATGTATGCCTTTATTATGGAAGAGTTTCTTGATCTTCTCAGCTAGCTGCATGTACTCATGTGGGTTGGTGCACTGTATGTGAGCCGTGGCTATCACTCGGTTCCCTGTCAGCTGCCATATGTGGAACTCGTGCACCGCCTCAACGCCCTCTATCTGAAAACACAAGAGATTGGCTGGAATACATGCTTGAAGAAGTGCAAGACAATTTTTCACTTTAACCCTTTGAGTGCTGGAACCGGATTTTGAAGGTCTTTGCAAACAGTTTGGATCCAGATGAGACGCCACAGAACGTGGTGTCTCATCAGGATCCAAACTGTTTGCTATTCTGATATTATTCTTTGAAAAAAAATCAAAGAAAATGCTAATTTTAGAAATTTAGCAGACAACATTTTAGCAGACGACAAATTTCCCAGCATGCAAAGGGTTAAGAGGTTGATACAAAATTTTGAGATGCAATCATTTGTTGTGAAATTCCACAGTTTTTAGATTAGCAAATATATGACAATATTCATTTGCTTTCAATAAAATTCCAATATTTTTGGATATAAAATATATGACAAAATCAATACACTTTCTTGTGTTAAGTACAATTTTGAGTAGAATTAATTTGTGTACTTTTTTATCATTTATTTATATACAATTAAATACATTCTCAATACACAACAGGTATTAAACATTTCATGCATGCATATATATGGCATATTATATATATCTTGCCTTGCATAATTATTTAAGATATGTAATGCCCATAATATACCTTTGACCTCAAAGTGTGACCTTTGACCTGTGAAAACATGTGATGTGCATGTTCCTACACATGTTAATAATAAAATGTAAGTTAATTTAAAATTGCCAAATACATTATGAAGTTTAACAAGAGTGCCAAACTGTCACAAGATACGCCCGTTTGAAGGTTTTGGACAACTTGATAACTTTACCATGATCAGAAGATCAAATAAAAACTACTTCAATTAGAGAGCGGACACCATGCTAAATGCTTGAAATGCAATAAGTTACTTCGTGATCTAGTTTTTGACCCGGCATGACCCATATTTGAACTTGACCTAGATATTGTCTAGACACAACTTCTGACCAAATTTGGTGAAGATCGGATATAAACAAGCAAATTTGTTGAAATGATATCCCCCGCCAATATGCTTCTGAACAGAAAAGTGTTATATTTGACACGCAAAAAAGCATTTTTTTTAAGATACAAAGGGCCATAACTCGTTATTAACAGATGGTGTGCAATGCCATTTGCCATGCATCATTCTCTTATCCATATATATACTCATACCAAGTTTCAATGAAATCCCCTAAAGCACTTGCAAGATATGGCTCCGGACACAAAAAAAGAGCATTTTTTAAGATACAAAGGGCCATAACTCCGTTATTAACAGATGGTGTACAATGCCATTTGGCGTGCATCATCCTCTTATCCATATATATATACTCATACCAAGTTTTAATGAAATCCGCCAAAGGACTTCCAAGATATGGCTCCGGACAGATGGACGGAAGGACAGGGCAGGGGATAACTACTTCAATTAGAGAGCGGACACCATGCTAAATGAATGAAATGCAATATTCGAACTTGACCTAGATATTGTCTAGATACAACTTCTGACCAAGTATGGTGATTATCGGATGAAAACTACTTCTATTACAGAGCAGACACCATGCTTATTGCTTGAAATGCACTAAGTGACCCCGTGACCTAGTTTTTGACCCGGCATGACCCATATTCGAACTTGGCCTAGATATCGTCCAGATACAACTTCTGACCAAGTTTGGTGAAGATCGGATAAAAACTACTTCAATTAGAGACCGGACACNGCCCGGACAAAAATTGTGCACGGACAGACGCACGCACAGACGGATGGACGGACAGACGAAGCGGCGACTATATGCTAAATTTTGGGGGAGCATAACAAAGAAAATTAAACTTAAAAGATTCCTTCCAATACTTACGTAAAGGAATGGTTGTAGACAGAATGATTGCAACCAGCACCAAACTGAAATGGAAAAGCAAACTTGGTGATATATTGAGTCTTTGCGGCAAATTCTACATGCAATTAGTACTTTTATTACCAGGCCTTTCCCTTGCGTATCGAGTCTATCGACGGTCCATTAAACGGACCCATTCCCTAAGCAAAATGGAAAAAAAATTGATCCCAAATTTGAAAAAAAATCACAATTTGATTTTTTTAAAAAGTATTTAATGATTATTAAATCTCTATTTATTTAAATTTCATCTATTAAAGTATGTGACTATAATTTATATGATTTTGTTCATATTATTTAATTAATAATAACATTCATATTTAATTAGTTTTTCACAAATCAATGGACTTTTCGCACGAAAATATTCTCAATCCCGCAATTGTTTTTTTCCCAAAATGGCCTGATTTCTTATAAATGCTGCAATGCTTGTCACTTCAGCCATGTCAGAATGGATGAAGTGTAACATTCTGTCTTATTATGCCTATTACTTCTAGCAAGTATTTTGAAGATCCATCCATGATGCCCAAAGTTATGATCCCAACAAAGTGGTAAGGATTAATTTCTAATACAGTGGAACCCCTCTTAACCAAACCCTCCTGGGACAATGCAAAATGTCATGTTAAGAGGGGATTCCTGTTAAGAGGGAAAATAAAATATTGATATTGTAAAAAACAAAAATAATTTTACACTTACTTTTTTAGTAAATCAATTTTTATGAACAATTTACATTCCATTGAACAACAATACATCTTGTAATTTTATCTGCAATTACTAAGTTATATCGTTCAATTATTTATATACAAACAAGATCATTGGAAATGATGTTGCGACTCTTTGATCAGTTTGATTTTGTCTTCATGAGAAATTTACTACATTTGATTCTGATTTGTTTTATTTAAATAGACATACTTTCAGAGTCTCTTTGTACACAGCCGTTAAAAAGCAATTTAAACAAACAATGTGTTATTAAACATCATTTGCAAGTGCCTAATTTAGATTTAACATGGTTCTCTTCTCCAAACAAAGAAACATTACATAAGAAGTGTATGTGTGTCATCAGTAAATATGATCAGTATTAGCACTTCTATTGATCAGTAATCATCAAAAGCATAACTGGTACCTTTACATTGATTTGTGATTTTTAGTTTGTAATGGTTTTTAGGATCTCATTTAATGTTACGCCTTTCTTATCCACAATTTACATGTTTATGACACGAGATCAGATGTGCAATAAACAAAGCCCTGAACAGTTAAAGAGGGGTAAAATTACGCTTGACATGACACAATCAAAGTACCGGCATGACAATTATCTGGGATTGTGGAGATTCTGATTTAGATGATGTATTTTATTACTGATTATATATAGAATAAACGTAACCAAACTAATTATCCAGTTTAGAGGATTCCGATTCATAAGGGTTTCACTGTATTGGACATTTGACCTTTCATGACCTTGGCCCTTAACCTAGGACCTGAGTCTTAGGTGTGACACTCAATCCAATCAAACTCATTACACCTTCCAAGTTTTTGAAAATCGTTCCATACTGGACAAAGATTTAATTAAGAAAACAAGCAAATTCGTTGAATTGATATCCTCCGCCACATACATTTTGTTTAAGGATGGGTGCAAATTGGACGGATGAACATACTGACAGATGGACGGACGGACAACACCAATTCTATATCCCTCCACCTTTGGTGGGGGATAATTATGAGAGAAGGAAGGACAGACAAGTCAGCGACTATATGCTCTCCCTTGTTGGAGCACAAAATCTTTAACCTGTAATTTGTAAGTACAAAGATGTATACATAATTCTGGAAAAAATGCTGGTCAGTTTAGGGGTTTAGCGTACGACCTTACATGAAGCATTTGTGTAACCTTGACCCTTGATGTGAATCATATGACCTTACATAAAGTATATTGTGTGACGTTGACCTTAACCCTAGACATGAATCTTACATATGACACACAGCAAGGAAGAAGATGGAGAAGAATTATGGAAGATTATTACAGAATCCACTGATGCATAGTAAAATAATAGCTAAATAATAAATATTTCTACAAATGTGTGACCTTTGATGTTAGACCTTGACTTTGGTCAAAAACACATAGGTCTTGCACTGCCTGATAATTGAGAACAATTACATCAGGACAATTTGAGAATCCATTTTAGTATGGTAGAATCCTTACCAAATAAGGCATATTTAATCAAAATGTGTGATTTTGACCTTTGTGTGTGACTTTGACCATGACCCTAGCAACCTGGATCTTATATTTGACACTCAGCTAGATAATGGAGAACAATTGTGGACAGTTATAACAGAATCCCTTGATGCATAGTAAAGGAATGACTAAATAATGAATAATTCATAAATGTTGTGACCTTTGACCTCAATGTGTGACCTTGACCTTAGCCCCTAGGATTATGGGTGTTGAATGTGAAGCACCCCAGATGATTAAAAACAACTATGGCAAGTTTCATGGCTCTGGCTCATGTGTTAATGGAGATAAAGCTCTAAGCTTATATTAAAAAGCATATTTTCAAGATACAAAGGGCCATAACTCCGTTATTAACAGATTGTGTACAAAGCCATTTGGGTTCATCATCCTCTTATCCATATATATACTCATACCAAGTTTCAATGAAATCCGCCAATACTTCCAAGATATGGCTCCGGACACAAAAATGCTTATATAAAAAAGCATTTTTTCAAGATACAAAGGGCCATTACTCCGTTATTAACAGATGGTGTACAATGCCATTTGGCGTGCATTATCCTCTTATCCATATATAAACTCATACCAAGTTTCAATGAAATTCGCCAAAGCACTTCCAAGAAATGGCTCCGGACACAAAAGTGCTTATATTAAAAAGCATTTTTTCAAGATACAAAGGGCCATAACTCCGTTATTAACAGATGGTGTACAATGCCATTTGGCGGGCATCATCCTCTTATCCATATATATACTGATACCAAGTTTCAATGAAATCCGCCAAAGCACTTCCAAGATATGGCTCCTGACACAAAAGTGCCGGACGGATGGACGGACAACGCCAAAACAATATCCCTCACCTATGGCGGGGGATAAAAACTTAAATTGGAATGTTTGACTTGAATTGTACAGTTGTAATTAGACCTAGGGATCTTCTTGCATGCAAAACTCATGTTAATGTAGTCTATTTTTATTTTCATACTGTCATTATGTGGAAACATTTGACATACAGTAATAATTGCAGAATAGATAGAACATTTTAGACAATTTTCTTATGGTACGTACATACCTCATTGAAGGGTCTATATAGTAGACCCATTGCTTGTCTACAAACTTGATGACTATTGCACTGATAATGACAATCACTGAGCCAAGGGCATCACCTAGCACATGCAGGAACACTGCACGCATATTCATCTGTGAGCTGGACGCTGTAAATATAATACATAATAAACAGTTACATTTAGGCAGCAAGAGGTACTGTGGAATCATTTAATTTTGTTGACATAAAATTTGGATTTTTTTTTTAAATTGGGCACATTTGTTTGATCTTGCATGTGTGTTTTTTTTAATAATATCTCATATAAGACTTTGGATATTTAAAATTTGATCTTGTGGTTTAACGGACATCTGAAATCAGTGTTTGGTGAATTATATTGGTTTTATAGTATAGCATTCAAGATTTATTGCGTAAGGTTATTTATAATTAAGTTGGCCATTTTGTAATCCTATTTTACATGTATAGGTAACATGTTTACTTGTCAAATAATTTAATGTTGTTGTTTTGCCAACAAAAATGATCCAGTTATCTTTGACATGTATATGTAGTGCTAAAAAAATCATTTTTGACAAATAAAGATCTATAACCCTTGCTAGTTTTGAAAAAAAAAATGCACAAAATATCCAGAAGCACAAATTCACAGCCCCTGTAACACTTCATGAGGTAAACACAACAGAAAAATCTTACGGACAGACAATATCAAATCCATTTGCCTTTGTCTAACCCTTTGCATGCTGAGAAATTTGTCGTCTGCTAAAATGTCGTCTGCCGAATTTCTAAAATTAGCATTTTCTTCGATTTTTATTGAAAGAATACTATCAGAATAGCAAACAGTTTGGATCCTGATGAGACGCCACGTTCTGTGGCGTCTCATCTGGATCCAAACTGTTTGCAAAGGCCTTCAAAATTCGGTTCCTGCACTGAAAGAGCTAAAAACTCTGGAAGTGCATAAAAAATCTGCTATAAGCTTGTGCAAACATTTCACCAATTCACTTACGCATTTGATTTTCAAACTCAACTACAGTGTCATCAGACTCGGTCTCACTGTCATGGCTGAGATGTGTTACTGTGCCGTTGGTGGCCTTGATTTCTACGAGGGACTGACTCTCCTTCCCCATGACATCGTTAGAGTGGTTGGACGTAGCATTTGAATGGTTGGATGTAGCCTTCTTGCCACCATGGCTGTGACCATGACCACCACCACCATGGCTGTGGCCTGAAAATAGAGGTAAATACAATAGCAGTATACAACACTGTTGACTTCAATAGCATGAATGGTCCAGCATTAGCGTGGTTGGTTTTTGGTTTCAAAGGTCTTGGGTTTCAATGCAAGCAAAGGAAACTTGTTTTTATCAAACTTTGTTTTCTTGCTCTAATTATTATTTTCAGACTTTTAAAAACAATTGAGGTGTTGCCACTAAAACATTTAAGCACATTTTTCTAAAATACTAAAAGATGTGAACAAGTCCCTTAAATACTACAAATTGTGTTTCTATATTTCCTGAAGCAATGTATCATGTATGCTATATTTCCTGAAGCAATGTATCATGTATGCTCCATCTCAATATCTGTATGGTGCAAGTACAATGTTGCTGTTCATTGGTATAGTTTTTTTATGCCCCCAAAGGTGGGCATATAGTGATTGCGCTGTCCGTCTGTCCGTCCGTCTGTCTGTCCTTCTGAAATTCCGTCACACTTTGCATTTAGGTTTCAAAAAATGTGGAAAAACACTATGCGTTTAGGTTTAGAAAATGTGGAAAAAGGGGGCATATGTCAATCTACGGTGACAAGCCTAGTTTATTTATACTCACATAGTTTTATTGTTTTGTGTTGGCATTGTTTATACTATCAACTTTCAATATTTACAGGACTCACATACCAAATATGAATAACAAGAGCTTTGTAACAGACAAAACAGTAGTCCCCTAACAGGTTCATGTTGTCTGAGTAACAACAATATCTCCAAAAGATTTATTAACCAAGTTTGAGTACTGTTTAGTTATCGCAGGATCTAGATTTTTCAGACAGACAGCTGGACAAACTAGATGTTTCAGACAGACAGATGGACAAAACTGGAATGATGTGCATATTAGCCCACTATCCACATCATCAAGTCCCCCCACGGGTAAAGAGTAATGTCCGAATTGGCCTTCAGCCTAGTTAGACATCACTTTCCTCAGGTGCAATATTCAGTACACCCCACCACTGCCTATGATAGTTATATAACCTCAACTGAACCAACAATTGGCTGCAGTACAAGTACACAAACATTTTGGCAACAGAACAGGTTGTCTACCCCACAGCTTCTTTGAACAGTTAAAAATTCCCACCACACAACATACCGTGCTGACAGAAGAGTCCGAGCCCAATGAGGTTCACCACGAGCCCTGCAATGCCCACAAAGAGCAGCAGCATGGGGTTGTCTATCGGCTCCACCTGTACGAGCCGCTTTAGACCCTCCACCAGGATGGAGAAGCACAGCGCTATCAGGAATACCGAGTTCACGAGCGCACCCAGTACCTCCGCCCGCGCCCAACCATACGTGTTCTTCTGGGTATGCCATTTTGATATCTGAAGTGAAGGTTTATAAAATAAAAAGACTGCATAAATTTTGATAGATATATTTACATGCACTGTGACTTTCACTCGCTATTGAGGATTCTTCTGGGTACGCCATTTAGACATTTGAGATGTTATATAACAAGACTGGGCCAACATTCATTCTACGATGTGTAATGAATTTAAACTAATTGAGAATTATTCTAGGTATGCCAGGGTGGAGGACTCTCAGTGGACACATGATACAATACAATTTACATGCTATTGACGTTTTTCTTGATTAACCATTTGGATATAAGGAGTGAAAGTTAAGATATTTTACAGTACACATATCCTTGAATTGCCAAATTTAGGAAAACCCCACACAATCTACAGTACAACGCAAGCTGGTCCATTTTAAATCTGTTCAATATCTCATTTCATATCAACTATAGTTGAAAACTACCAGTTGTACATAAAACTGGTCAGCCTTGATTTAAAGGGAGGTGCATGATCACAGATTGATATTTTTCATTTAATATGCTTTAAATTGGGAAATGTAAACATTGGAACCAGGCCTGATTGGAACTAAAGATTTACAGTATAAAAGAAGAATAAAATTAAGGAAAGAATTTTTTATATCCTCACCTGGGCTCGAACCTCTGACCCTTGAATTAAAAGGCTAACACCGAGACCACTCAACCATCCGTGCTACTATGTTTAACTTGGTATCTTATGCTTGATATAAGCAATCCAATTAATGTCAAAAAATATATCGATTACAACAGAACTCTCCAAATTATTCAATGGATTAAGAAACTGTAGGCAGTGTTTTTTTTCATTCAAAATCGGGTCCGGTAACCGGACCCATTCCCAATGGAAAAAAGTATATATTTTTCCCAAATGGGAGCTACAAATTCCCAATGGAAGGTTTAAAAAAAAAAAAAAAAAAAAA
>VMBQ01000631.1:122098-137629 GCA_007657795.1 Dreissena rostriformis
GCCCCAGGGTTGGTAATGGGGCCATGCATAGTTGAGATTGACCGTATTGTCATAAGAGAAGTTCAGTATCAATTTGAAGTGAATCGGTGTAGAAATGAAGAAATTATAGTAAAAGGCAATTTTGGGTGGGTGTGGTCTATGTGGGCGGGGCGCCCCAGGGTTGGTAATGGGGCCATGCATAGTTGAGATTGACCGTATTGTCATAAGAGAAGTTCAGTATCAATTTGAAGTGAATCCGTGTAGAAATGAAGAAATTATAGTAAAAGGCAATTTTGGGTGGGTGTGGCCTATTTGGGCGGGGCGCCCCAGGGTTGGGAATGGGGTCATGCATGGTTGAGATTGACCGTATTGTCATAAGAGAGGTCCAGTATCAATTTGAAGTGAATCGGTGTAGAAATGAAGAAGTTAATGTAAAATAACCTAAAAAAATGAGTGAAAATATATATGCCCGGCCCGACCCCACCCCCATAACTTTTGACCCAGGGGTCGGATCAAAATTCCAAATAGTCCAGGGTCGCACAAATGCTCATAGCTACCATGTGTGTAAGTTTCAAGGTTCTCGTGCTAATAGTGTAGGAGAAGATAGTGGCCAGGAGGGAAGGACGGACAGACAGATGGACGGCGGAGATAACCACAATATCCCAACCTTTTTTAAAAAAAGTGTGGGGATAATAATTAAACATGTATGAAAATAAACATTCACATTTTGATATCACTGATATATACAATATGCAACCAGGGTTAAAGCTGTTAATTTGTGTGTTATCACACTGACACAGATTTTGGACATTTGGACAGAATGATGGACAAACTCACTAAGCAGAATTCATATAACAGTTCAAATAAAAGGCATGTCTGTTATCAACTTAGTAAGTGTAGGTCAACTGGCTAGTCTCCACTTAAGAAATCAATGCCTAACAAATGTATGACCCACTGTTTACATCAGTGTACATTTAGTCTGCTTACACTGAATGGCAAATGCTATTTTATTCAAACGTTTTAGCTAAGAACAACTTACAAGATAAGGGCTTGAAGGG
Organism: Dreissena rostriformis; assembly: GCA_007657795.1. Taxonomy (NCBI): domain Eukaryota; kingdom Metazoa; phylum Mollusca; class Bivalvia; order Myida; family Dreissenidae; genus Dreissena; species Dreissena rostriformis. The sequence goes on from VMBQ01000631.1 coordinate 123,136, forward strand.
TTTATGTTTTTAATTCTGCTTGGCAGAATTTTAATGCAAAAGTGACCTTAGACTCAGCTTGACCATTGAATAATTCATTGATCACTTTCAAGAACAGCTGGTCAGTAACATCAAACACTTGTTTGACCTGAGCTGGATTGTACATAATAGAGGATCAACAGTGTAATTAAGAAACTGTATAATCTATGGTCATGACATTACTCAAAGAGTATACAGAGCTTAAGAAACACATCTTGAAGTCTATAGGACTTAGATTATTGCAAACAATAATGGGGAATGTTAAACCTGTCTGGATGCAAAAGGAAGCAAACTAAGATATTGTATGCTGCGCTTGTTGGGCTCACACATGAAGCCATGACACTGAGATTTCCTCTTAGTTAATAAAAACAATTGAAGCTATCTTTTCAATAACCATTTATGTATATCAAAGGACTGTAAATAACTTTTATTTCAATGTGATGGCATTTTTTTTTGTATTCCTGCTTTTTGGTTTATGATTCAGCCCATTAATGTATAACAATAATAATAAGGCTCAGCCTGTTTTTCTTTGAAAAGTCAAATTAAAACAAGGGCTGTTTGTAAAACATGCATGCCCCCCATATGGGCTGTCAGTTGTAGTGGCAGCCATTGTGTGAATACGTTTTTTGTCACTATGGTGGTGGTGGTGGTTGGTGGTGGTGGTTGGTGGTGGTGGCAGCTGCGGTGGGGGCGGTGTCCGGAAACCATTTTACTGTGTCGAGTCACCGTGACCTTCTGCTTTGACCTAGTGACCTGATAATCAATAGGGGTCATCTGCCGGTCATGACCAATGTCCCTATGAAGTTTCGTGATCCCAGGCTAAAGTGTTCTTGAGTTATCATCCAGAAACCATTTTACTGCTTCAGGTCACTGTGACCTTGACCTTTAGACCTTGTGACCTGAAAATCAATAGGGGTCATCTGCTGGTCATGACCAATGTCCCTATGAAGTTTCGTGATCCCAGGCCTTAGCGTTCTTGAGTTATCATCCAGAAACCATTTTACTGCTTCAGATCACGGTGACCTTGACCTTTGACCTAGTGACCTTATAATCAATAGGGGTCATCTGCCGGTCATGACCAATGTCCCTATGAAGTTTCATGATCCCAGGCGTAAGCGTTCTTGAGTTATCATCCGGAAACCATTTTCCTATTTCGAGTCAACCATTTTACTGCTTCAGGTCACTGTGACCTTGACCTTTGACCTAGTGACCTGAAAATCAATAGGAGTCAACTGCCGGTCATGACCAATGTCCATATGGAGTTTCATGATCCCAGGCGTAAGCTTTCTTCAGTTATCATCCGGAAACCATTTTTCTCAATCCAGTCACTGTGACCTTGACCTGTGACCTTTGACCTCAAAATCAATAGGGGTCATCTGCCAGTCATAATCAATGTACCTATGAAGTTTCGTGATCCTAGGCCTAAGCGTTCTTGAGTTATCATCCGGAAACCATCTGGTGGACNTGTAGGTAATTGTCAAATCAATTTATTCTATTTGAATCACATATGCTTGAGATAAGTCATTTGATTAAACCAAAAATAATTCTTTATACGTAATGTGAGCCCTGGGGCGTGGTCACTTTTTACCCCAGTGGCATGATTTGACCAAACATAGTAGAAAACCACCAAACAAGGTGGCGTGTTCTGAGAAAACTGGGCAAAATGCTTGTGCGTAAAGTGTCATCCCAGATAAGCCTGTGCAGTCCGCACAGGCTAATCCGGGACAACACTTTCCGCCTAAACTGGATTTTTGCTAAGAAAAGAAATCATTTAAACGAAAAATTCCATAAAAGCGGAAATTGTCGTCCCTGAGAAGCCTGTGCGGACTGCACAGACTAATCTGGGATGACAATTTACGCACAAGCATTTTGCCCAGTTTTGTCAGAACACGCCACAAATGTTACACACCATAGATTAAACCCCTGACCGTTGTAGTTTCAGACAAGACTATATAAGTTTTCAGTTTTAAAATCTATTTTTTATTAACTTTGAGAGTCAGCAAATGATTATTTCTGTGAAAGTTTCATTATTATCTGCCCAGCAATTGAGGAAAAACGCACTCAGACCAACAAATATCCTCTACATTTGACCCACATCATGCCAAAAAGGGTCTTATGCCATATGCATCCAGCGAAGCTCGAGACCAGCCCCTCTTTCACAGTCCTGTAAGGAGCTTTCCTTCCACTAATTACACCACAAAACCTTGCATGATTTTATAGCCGAAAGCGTAGATCAAGATCAGTCTGGGCAATAGCTACACTGGGCGCATATGGCATAAGACCCATTTTCGCATGATGCGGCAAATATCTTACCATTGCCAGGGTGGGGATCAGCATGTACAAACCCAGTGAGGAAGATCTGGTCTGAGAAGCAGCGCACGAGTTTCTGGTCAACCTGAATACATAAATAAGACTATGCTTTATTCATCATTTAAAAAGGCTTTCACACTTGTGCAGTGGTTGGTGAGCATGCTTGTCTCACCAAGACGACCTGGTGCGTGTGAGCTTGGTTTGTGATCACCATACCAGACATGTGGGATTTTCTACAGGTACTAAAAACCCCCCCCACCCCCACTGCATAAGGCCACATAAAAAATGAATATATTATTATATAAACTAAATAGCAGTAAATTGCATCTGTTATTAAACATTCATCCCAACTTTTGTGAGTCTAGTAAGTTAAAAAGCTAGAAGTGCTGAGTGCTGGGACATACTCTGGGTCTATCATATATGTAGTACAAAATATACTCACCTATTGACATTTTGATAAAGTTCTAATTTCAAAATTTATAACAAGCCACTCTTTTAGTTTGAATTTTATACAATGAAAAGAAAACATTCATTTAGCCGTTACAAATCTGAAGAAAACACTTCAATGAAAACTTAATTAATAGCTTAAAATCATTGTAGTTTCCACAAAAGTTACTGACCTCAAACTGTACTATACTGATGTATCCAATCAGATATTTAAAGGAAGAAAGCCTGGCTCTGAGAAAACAGGGCTTAATGCATATGTGAAAAGTGTCATACTCAATTAGCCTGTGTGGTTTGCACAGGCTAAACAGGAAAAACACATTCCACCTAGACTGGATTTTCGTTTAGAGGAGACTTTATTAAACAAAAAATTCCATTAAAGCCGAAAGTGTCATCATTGATAAGCCTATGATGACTGCACAAGCTAATCTGGGATGATACTTGATGTACACGCATTAAGCCCTAGCTGTTTACCCCGAGCCAGACGTAAATGTTTTACTTACATCACTCAATGAAAGTCCCATCTTCCGTATACTCTCCATGTCACTCACTTTGCATCCATCAATGAACTCAGCAGTTAAAACTCTCTGAAAATAAAAATTATAAAGTTTTTTTAAAACACTCTTCAGTGTCGATGCAAGTAAGGGCCAAAAAAACCTTCTTTGAAGAAGCTGAATATCGGCCTCTTCCCCAACCAAAGTAACCACTTTTTTTCCCCAAATGGGACTCAAAAATTCCCAATTGAGGGGTAATTTTTTTTTTCGGAAATTGGGACGGGTCCGGTTCATTTTGGGAACGGGTCCGTAGGTCATTGGGAACGGGTCCTTGAAGGATGACCTTGACCTTTCACCACTCAAAATGTGCAGCTCCATNTTCAAGGCTATGGTTGAAAATAAGCACTTTTAAGCACTCTATATCGTTTTTAAGCACTTTTCAAGATAAACCTTGATTTTCAAGCACTTTTCAAGGTTTGTACGAACCCTGTAATACTAGCCCTGTGAGGTTTGACAGGGGTGTCAATGGTCCTTTATTTGAAATCCGGAAAATTTTGTCGAGGGTCTGGGGCTGCAGGTACCCAACAGGGATAAAGGGCAGACCTGACCCCCTCCTAAGTAATTAAACTGTTCAATAGTCTTTCAAGTTTAGTATTTCTGATGAATACAATGCGAAATAGTATAAAGCAGACCGACCGTATCACCGCATGCATGTTCGCCATTCTATTTTTTGTTTATAATGAACGTCAATTTTTTTATAAGCAATGACAAAAACTTAATACGAAAACGACTGTCTAAAAAAAAGTACGTGTTTTGCACATGAAATAAAATGTGCATATCTTTTGACTGCAGAAAATGAAAACCAGTTACCAAGAAAATACGTAATCAATATATAATTTGGTTAACATATTGCTTTACTATATACTTTTGCACTGCTTTTCTTTGCTAAATATCACTGGAAATATTTAAAGATAGCAGACAAGTGTAAGATTTTCGGAAAGTAGCGAAGAATTTTCGTAAGTTGCAGTTCATGTCCGTGCCATCCACTAACCAATCAGAAATGAATAAATAAAATTTCAGGCAAAATCGGTACCGAGCGCAAATTTCCGGAATGCCGACAATATTAATTTTGTTATAAAATGATAACGCACTCGAACGAATTTTTGATTATTTGTCGTTTTTTTTCCGAACGGTCTTTTCAGATTTTTTTCCATCACATTTCAGGCAGTTGATAGACAATTTTTACATCGCCAGAGCTGAGATTTTATCGCATTGGCGATCAGGCGATGGGTTAATTTTGCAGACTGCCAATCGGCGAATGACGGAACGAGCCGAATTCAAAAGCTATACAAAGATTACATTAAAAGGCTATTACAACTTAAATTATTTTTAGTCATGTGGATATTTTTTTAATAATATTGTATCAACTAAGAAAAACTGGGTAAGTTATTCCTTTTATGCTTTTATGGCGTCTTTTTACACGCGTTTGATTTGCTCTTATTTTTACAGCTTGCTTTAATTTTACGACATACATGTTTCATACAGATGCTTTACGACCAAGGTCACGGAAGTAAATACGAAAACCAACAAAAATGTCGCATAACTGGGCTTACTTTCCGACGCTAAGAATACTAAGAGTATCACAAGATTTTTCAAGAAATCAACAGTCACTGTAACAAGTGCAAGTAGCCCCAGTCTTACTAGTAGTACATGTATGTCAGATCATGCCAAGGTTGGCACAGAGACAGACTGCGTTGCCACTTCCCCGACCCCGGTTCAAACTATTGTTCGATATTGATGCCACTCAGACATGTCAGACTGACAATGGTACCAAGCAATCTAAATCCACAGTCAGTGCAAGTTTGGGAACTGTATCTGTAGAGTATATGTACCTTCCTAACTTTGTGGCTACCCAATATAATTTATTTCATGTATCAACTCCATTATCCAAATGAAATACAAATTTCTTATTTTCCCCAAATAAGAAAAAATCGCGCTATTTTTCCCCTAAAAAAGGCTGAGGCCCCTTCCCCTAAAAGGGTGTTTTGGCCCTGTAATGTAATCTTTGACCTCTAAGTTTCATCAAAATTGAGCCATGAATATGGCCTCTACAGTGGTAACAAGGTTTTCTCGCAAGATTTTACCTGGTGACCTAGTTTTTGGACACATTAACCACACTCAAACTTGGCGGCCAAATAAACATTCTGATCAAGTTTCATAAAGTTTGAGTCATAACTGTGGCATGTAGAGTATTAACAAGATTTGACCTGGGGACCTAGTTTTTGGACGCACATTATCCAGATTCAACTCGGCCTAGATATTGTCCAGATAAACATTCTGACCAAGTTTCATCAAGATTTGATGAAAAATGTGGGTCGCCGTGGCGTAGTGGATATGGTGTCCGCCTAGCAACCGGGAAGTCACGGGTTTGATCCCCAATGTGGGAGCTTTCTTTAGATCTCCCCATAGACACCAAGTACTGGTTCTAGTCCCAGGAAACGGACTAGAGAGCATTTCAAATAAGCCTTAGGCATTCGATACAATCAAAGCTAAAATAGGTTTAAACTAACAATAGCTCAACCTGAGCACTGGTGAGCTAACAATAAGTTTAAAATAGATGTATTACAATAAACACCATTTACCCGAACGGATGCAAATCCCACAATGAGTGCCACGACGTCTGACAGCATATGGAAGGAGTCGGCTACCAGGGCGATGGAGTTTGTCATGTACCCCACAATGATCTCGACGAGGAAGAAGCCTCCAGTGAGGACCAGCATCGTTAGCAGACGACATGTCTTGCCGCTGTACTTTCCCATTGTATATTCTTGCGTTGGTATTTAGTGTGATAAATTTTGTTTTTAAGTCAAACACGCACCTGAAATATACAGAATACAACTGCTGATAGTCAGATCAAATTCAAATTAACAAGTGATACTGATCTGCGCTCACATGTATATGAAAGAGATGAGTACTTCAAAATGTGTTACCTAGATATCAACATACATGTATATTTTACATACATTGAATGATAATATGAACATATAATTTCAATTTGTAAAAAAGATTTCGGACATTGTCGTAATAAAACACCATGCTTGGACTGTGTGGCCAGCAATCTTCAACGTTCAAAGTTTAATTTTCTGGTTGATGGTAAAACACTGGTCAGTCTTAAAGCAACATACTTATTGTGGTGATAAAACACCATGCTTTCACTGTTTGGCAAGCAATCTTCAAAGTTCAAAGTTGAGTTTTCTGTTTGGTACAAACACACTATCCAATGTTAAATAAAAATGCACAACACAACTGACTATAATATCATATTAATAAAAAATGAATATGTATCTGAAGTTTAATGTTATTGCTGGTATAAGCCAAACAAAATGTAGACTGTATTTGATGTTGGTCACTGACCTTAAAATTGACCCATTTAGCACATCATTATGAATTGAAATTTGATTTTTGTTCCACAATTTGATGACATAAATATATTTTTTTTTTATAAAAATAAATAAATAATAAGATTATAAGGCTCCTGATACAAGAAACAATTATAATGGACAAGACAATGAAGACATGTCTTTATTTGAAAAATTATCAATTTAGAATTATTAAAAACCTGTAAGAAAATGTCCATGCATTGCAAGTATAGAAGATTGTTAAAGTCTGATGACTGTATAACTTATACATACAGGTACAGAAGTTATCAGGACTATCCAATATCTGGGCCAAGTGTTAAGAGTGAACAACTATGACTTTGTATACATGTAGGTCTGAATTTCTCTTTTGTAAGTACTGTATGTAGAAGCAGCAGCTATAAATACTAAATGAGCAGAACAGTTTATTTTAATTATTGTGCAACAGATAATGTTTAATGCATAAAAAAATAAATTATTTGATGATTTTTTTTTATGTACAAAAGAAAGGATTTAATTCAATTGTAACACAAAGTGTATACCCGACCTTCTGTTTTTAGCTAAACAATACCTAAATATCAAATACTTTCCCGCCATATGAATAAACATGCATTTATAAAATGGAAACAAACATTTAAAGGACTGTTTGAATTGTTTATTTAAAATCTGACCATAACCAACATAAGCATGTCACAGGATGCGCTATAATCCCCAAAGTACAATACAATATAACGCAAACTGTTATAATGCAAGTTCAAGTGTGATAATCGATAAAAATAGATACAAATAAACATGTGAACAATAGCATGTGTTTGTCCGTGTTTCATGTTCATGTTCTACTGTAATGCTGTTACTATTTCTGTGCTATTGATCTTTTGTATCATCGAAAGCTTTAACAAGTTTATTTAAGCATGTTTCATTTCATTATAATTTGTAGACAATAGTTATTTAAATATTGTCTGCTAAAATGCAAATGATAACGTAACAGGCAAAGAGAAAATTTACAAATAAATACGTGAATTCAGGCCGTTTAGATAGATGCAATCGCAGGTTTATTTTTTACAGAAATTTACTTTCACTTTCACATTAACACAGACATTTTAACGCTGTCCATTTATAATGTGGGTTTGTGGCTTAAGCCCCAACATCAGAGTTATTTTGGAGTAAGAGTAACACTGTATTATGTGAATTGGCAATAAGACATCAATTTGGGAATAAATTGTGTTTTATCAAAAGTGCATAATATATAATATAATAATTTAATATGTTGTATTTACTTAGTTTGACAAATTCTAATTAAAACAGATACTTGCATTTATCAAAGCATCATTTAAATTGATTTTACTGCAAAACTGGATTTTTTTATTGATTTAAAAAAAAAAAACTCATGAAATGAAACTGTGTCCGCATGGACACAGTTAAAAAATACAGTTAAAATGATTAAAAAACACAATCACTGTTAATAAAAAAGTCATGGAAAATTGCTTATTAAGCTTGAAGTATAGATAAAATATTACAAAAATAAATGTAGATCATGAAATGAATAGTTTTGTTGGAGAAAATCACCAAAATGATGTCCATTCCCAGTTTGATGTCTTATTCCCAATTCACATAATACAGTGTTGAGTGTATAATTATGCTTGTCACATGGTATTAAAGCTTTCAGTACCCTCAGGTCTTCAACTGGTTTCCAACAGAAAAATTGAAAACAAAGAGGAGATTTTTTTGGAGAAAAAGTATGAACATTTTCATAAGTAAAAAGTAGGATATAAAAAGTAAGAACATCCACATCATATTTTCCTGTTTGTACTAACTCTAACCTTTACTAATAAATATTCTGAAGCATTCAGAAAGCTACTGTGTACTGGCTTTTTCCATTGGCCTTTAAACACAGTGGCCCCCTGTGCCTGATTTCCAAATCAGGGATAAAATTATGATTGATTTTCCAAAAAAGGGCATCCCAATTCCTCAATTTTCTATTCACGAACACACCTGTACTTCAGTTTCAAATTATCATCTGCCTATGATTGTTTTAGCTGAGACGTAATATAGAAATATACTTATAGTACAAATCAAATTAGGAAAAAAAATCCAACCAGTTGTCAATTGTGGGGAAAGGCCTGGGCCTTTATCCCTTTGAGCGCTGGAACCGGATTTTGAAGGTTTTTGCAAACAGTTTGGATCCAGATGAGACGCCACAGAACGTGGCGTCTCATCAGGATCCAAACTGTTTGCTATTCTGATAGTATATTTTTTTTAAATCGAAGAAAATGCTAATTTTAGAAATTTAGCAGACAACATTTTAGCAGACGACAAATTTCCCAGCATGCAAAGGGTTATTCACCAAACAGTTCCTACAGTTGAATCTAAGAATAAAGAATATTCTTTGAATTGGAAAATAAGAATTGCTGTTAATTTCTGAACATATATGATATTATTGACTTAAACTTTTATTATTTGTGTATTGAATATCAATATGCCTCGCTGATTGAATATTACCGCTCTTACTAGTCTAGAAAGGAAGCGAGCTCCAAAAAACTTCTGGAAATGTTTAATTGCCAAAACTTAGTTATGGATATAGTAAAATTGTTTAAAAATAAATATAAACAAGCAAATTTGTTGAATTGATATCCGCCAAAGCACCTCCATAATATGGCTCCAGACACAAAAGTGCCGGCCGGCCGGACAACGCCAAAACAATATCCATCCGCCAAGCCTTTGGCAGGGGATAGTAATTCAAGTGAAAAGATACCCTTTCTGTATAGATTTAAGCCAGCCATAATACAAATATTTTTTCTGGCTGACAGAGCTCTAGCCCATGCAGATGGTTAACAAAATAATAAAACAGAATGGACTTAATCTGCAACAAATAGTGTGACATACACAAAAATGTAAAAACAACAGTTCGATAAAGTTTTGTTCCCGATAAAGTCCATAATCTGCCTAAGTTCAAGGGCACTTCTTTATAATGTTTACAAAATATCAATACATTTCATGTTTATGAGCAGAAACCTTCGAGACTAGTTCCATGACAACCATGATTATGATATTTTCCTGATTTATATTTTGCTCACTTATGCATCTTTCCATGTTTTATTATTTACAAAAGCCTTTGTGGTGATTTAAGAGTCATCCAATTGGTCATTACATGTACTGCAAATCTTTAAATCAAAGTGCTTTTACTACAAAATGCCTCAAATCTGTGCTTAACCGTAAAAAGTGTCATAACTTTTGTCAATATAACTATAAGGATTCAGCGCTCAATTTTCAGATTTTGATCCTTAAGATGTCGCACTTTCATAATATGAGCTATGCAGAAAGTCATTGTTTTACAAGATAAGGTCAAGATCTCGTTCCCAGCCAAACCAAGCTCACATGCCCCAGAAGTGGGGTTCACTAAACTGAGATTCTGCCTATTTCAAAGTACCGGTATGGCTTTAAGGTAACTTAAACCGTTTATAATGGCAAACCTGAATGAGTGTCAAACAAGGCCATAGAGGTGCATCTGTCAGACAGGAATACAAAACTGAGATCCTGACTGATGCACTCCTATGGCCTCATTTGCTTGTACTGATCAACAAGTTTAAACACAGCAAGTTATAAACCAAGTCTGTAACACACATTTCAGCAGTATACAATTGATGTACACAGACTTTTGTCAGGTGAAAGATATTCAGCACTAACTACATATTATGTCCAAATTGTAATTTATAAAATAATGTATTGATAAATTAACTGTCGCATTCTACTAACGGAAATTATTAAGCAGCGTGTTACGTAATAATGAGGACTTATGAGGTAAATTTGTCTCCAAAAATGTATTAGATCATTTCAGTAGTGTAACATGACCAGTTTTTTTTTAAACTAAAAAAGTGTAAAAAGGACATGGATGCCCCTGCTATATGTTACTGGACACAGAAACAAGTATTGTGTGACAGACATAATTTTAACACTAACAAGGGCTGTTTGTAAAACATGCATGCCCCCCATATGGGCTGTCAGTTGTAGTGGCAGCCATTGTGTGAATACGTTTTTTGTCACTGTGAACGGTGGTGGTGGTGGTGGTGGTGGTGGTGGTGGTGGTGGTGGTGGTGGTGGTGGTGGTGGTGGTGGTGGTGGTGGTGGTGGTGGTGGTGGTGGTGGTGGTGGTGGTGGTGGTGGTGGTGGTGGTGGTGGTGGTGGTGGTGGTGGTGGTGGTGGTGGTGGTGGTGGTGGTGGTGGTGGTGGTGGTGGTGGTGGTGGTGGTGGTGGTGGTGGTGGTGGTGGTGGTGGTGGTGGTGGTGGTGGTGGTGGTGGTGGTGGTGGTGGTGGTGGTGGTGGTGGTGGTGGTGGTGGTGGTGGTGGTGGTGGTGGTGGTGGTGGTGGTGGTGGTGGTGGTGGTGGTGGTGGTGGTGGTGGTGGTGGTGGTGGTGGTGGTGGTGGTGGTGGTGGTGGTGGTGNGTCCCTATGAAGTTTCATGATCCCAGGCGTAAGCGTTCTTGAGTTATCATCCGGAAACCATTTTCCTATTTCAAGTCAACCATTTTGCTGCTAAAGGTCACTGTGACCTTGACCTTTGACCTGGTGACCTGAAAATCAATAGGGGTCATCTGCCGGTCATGACACATGTCCCTGTGAAGTTTCATGATCCCAGACCAGGGTTGTCATTAGGAGGCGGCCGGCTCAAATGTTATTTAGACCGGCTCAAATTCGGAAAAAAAATGAAATAATCGGCAAATTAAAAAAAAAATCGGCATATTTTCACGACGATGACGAGATATTAAGTATTCGTTTATAAACAAACTGTCTGAAACGGAAGTAAACAATCTCGGAGCGGTAACGGGAGTATACGACTTTGATTCAAAGTCACAAACTGTGACAAAGTCAACAATTGAATATGTCAAAAAAAAAGAAAAATAAACGACTTTTTCGTTTGTGTTTCCAGTAAGAACGATAGTTCGCTGTTGCAGTTATTTTGTTCCAATTTTGTTAACGTTAATCATGCATTTACCGGCACCTCCGGATAAATGCAGTTTCCTGTAACACTTACGTTTCGTTTTTTTTTCGATTTTCGACAAATTTCGTTGATGTTTGGCTCCGAAGTTTGTTTTTTCCGCGGACTTTTAAACCGCCAAACAGTAAGGTATTTGTAACCACATTTTACAGGAGGGTGAGTCTTTCATTAGGATAAATGAAACTCCCGAGCCCCAAACTCTCATTATTTTTTTCATGATTAAGGTCAGCCTTGGCCTAGGCACAATGCCTAACATGCTAAATATATTGAATTGGCACTGCAATGTTTAGCTATTTAAAATTTTTTTTGGAAAAAAATGGCCCAAAGAAGCTTCCTCTGCAAAATATTTTTATACTAAGATTGCCTCAGCTGGGGCAACGTATGCCCGATTTTTAGGATTTAAATAGGAAAATGTGCATAGCCAAACTGCCAAATTTTTCTTAAAATTGCTTCCGCTAGGACAACCTTTGCCCAAGTTTTATTTTTTCTTTACCATTCACATTAATATCCTCTATTTTAACTGAGCAAAATATGTAAATTATGTGCCCAAAATCGCTCAGAAGCCACGATTTGGCACCTTTGTTTAAAAAAAATGGACCCCTCTAGCAGGTTGGCCTCCTCAAATAACTCAAAAGCCTGCTACAAAAAATCCTAATGACAACCCTACCAGATGTAAGCGTTCTTGAGTTATCATCCGGAAATCATTTTCCTATTTCCAGTCACTGTGACCTTGACCTGTGACCTTTGACCTAGTGACCTCAAAATCAATAGGGGTCATCTGCCAGTCATGATCAATGTACCTATGAAGTTTCATGATCCTAGGCCTAAGCGTTCTTGAGTTATCATCCGGAAACCATCTGGTGGACGGACAGACGGACCAACCGACCGACATGTGCAAAACAATATACCCTCTCTTCTTTGAAGGGGGGGGCATAAAAATAGCATGTATGCACAAGTCTGTTAACTGTTACTACAAATAAAGCTTACTTCACAATAGTGTGACAATGACCTTAAAGCAAGCACCATAGTTGGTGCATACAATAAATTGTTTTGAAATGGTGAAATTGTTTGCCAATGCACTACACCACAAGAACTGTGTCCACACGACACGGATGCCCCCAACTGTAACTTTGTCACTACATAAAAGTATAACTGTGTTAATGTTTTTGAGTTATATATATATATATTTGGTGAAGATCGAATAAAAACTACTTGAAATAGAGAGCCGACACCATGCTGAATGTTTAAAAAGCACTAAGTGACTTCGTGACCTAGTATATTTTAAGCATCGTAATGATAAAATGATTAACCTTATCATGAAATTAATTTATTAAAACGGTCATAAAATTTAATTTCAATATTTTGACATCAGAATTGTCAGTTTCACAATAGTTAAAAGAAATATGCAATGTGTAAAGTTAATCATTTAATCATTACCATGCTTAAAATACACCATTCCCATTGTTGCGAGGAACGGCTATACGACCTAAAATGTAATGGACAGTGTTCGCATGCCAGTAACAATCGACGAAGAGGCTTCCCGTGCCAGAAAAGTGAGCCGATCGAGAAGCTTTCCGTGCCACAACGAAAGCGAAAGTAGGCATTTTTTAAGTAAAATTGTTGAAAATTACTATATAGCGTACATTGAACGTGAAGATTTGATCATAAAGATGATATCAATGACACTAGATTTGACATATTACGGAAAAGCTCTGTTAAAAAGTCATCAAAGTGGCATGAATGCATGATTGTTCCACCACCCTTGTCATCATTCCATCTTCGATAGAGTTTGTGATAAGTGTTTGGACCTGCGGATTACTGTGAACCTGTAGCTGGATATATGCTTCAACTCATGGGCCACCTCTTTTTATGCACAAATGTGTTAACGGGTTTTAATTTTAGATTTTCTTACATGTTTTGTGATTTCCGAGCATCAATTTTTCTTGTTTATGACAGACAGGCAGCCAATAATGAACAGAGAGGCAGCATTTTGACAGAGAGGCAAATGATATGCATCTTCACCCTGTATAATATGAGAATAACTGACAACTTGAAACATTCAATCTGACCTTGACCTTCAAGATCAACTGACCTTCATGATTGTTTCAGCCAATACAATATATTGATAGTTTTATATTGAAGTTTATGAGTGGACACGAACATGTCATTTCATTTAAGCCATATACATGTACAAGCACTTTTTCTTTTGGTCTTTTTCCATGTAAAATTTCTGGTTTTCAGTACAAAGACACAGCGACAGGGCCCTATCTGGCCATCGAGGGAAGGTACCCAGGGCCCTCATGAGGGGGAATTTTCGCGGCGTTTCCCTTTTATGGGGAATTTTTTTACTTACTCTCTCATTACTACACTAGTACATGTTTGCACTATATTCATTGCTTTTTTCATAATTCAGTATATTTGAATAGATGAACTTGAAATAAAATTGATATAAATAATCATAAGCAGGGCCTTTGCTACACTTTGGGGGATTGGGGCCGGGGCCCTTAGAGGGGTGAATTTCGCATCATTTTGGGCAAAAAGGGGAATTTTAGAAGATCTTTTCACCAACCATTCAACACTTAAAATTGCTATATTTTAATGTAATTTACATAAATATACATTTAATCAAAGGTTAATAGCACGATACCAGCTGGCAGCATAGGTATAAAAGTAAAAAAACAAAAAAACAAGGGCTGTTTGTAAAACATGCATGCCCCCTATATGAGCTATAAGTTGTAGTAGCAGCCATTGTGTGAATACGTTTTTTGTCACTGTGAACAACAGTGGTAGTGGGGATAGTGGTGGGGATGGTGGTGGTG
>VMBQ01000631.1:137896-150971 GCA_007657795.1 Dreissena rostriformis
GCACATAAATATGTTGTTTGTATGCCATACTTCTCCACTTTTGAAGCATCCTTGAGGACCAAAAGTCATGTGATTTAATAAACTCATCAAAAACGTTCGCATCACGGGAATCACTTGTCAATAGAGCAATCACACAACAGACAAATTCAATTCCTTCTGAATCGTAGTGATGCAAATCAAGTAATGCTTCACGCGGAACATTTGTTGCCATCATAAAGGACGCATTGATCATATTATCTTGACGCACGTCACATGAAAATGCCACAATTAAATACACTGTGAGATTCAAGATCGATGACACAGTTTAAGAAAGAGTGTGGATAGTACATTTTTTTTCATTTGAAATATTCCTAAATTTATTTGGAAAAAAAAACATAAAAAGTTTCAGCTTTTCGAAAGAGCTGATGAGATATATTTAAATAACAAAGGAAGCACGTTACCATCGTATTAATAAACAAACACTTCAATTGTGACGCCATGACATGGTGTATTAGTGTTGTATTACCTATAATGAGTCAGTGTACATGACAAGTTAACCAGTTGTGTGACATCATCTGGTAAATCATACAATATGTTTTTTTCTCAACTAAAGCAATGAACTATTGTTGAATAGTACGTCGGCAGATGTCAATGCTTATAGACTTATTCGTATAGACACGCATTAAACAAAACAATAACATAAGTAATGGACACAATTGAGGTTGTCTGTACATTTGGATTTTAACTTGTTAACATACATTAAATGGTTCTATTTCAATCGTGCTCATCGGCCGATCCCATCGCTAGATTGGGTGCAATTTGTAACAGTCGTCGTAAACCCTTATCTCGACTGTTTGCGATAAATTGCGGATTTCATTTGGTTAAAAGTCAACAATGATGGTATTTTTTTTTTTGCAATAAGAAGGTTAGCAATGCCACGTTCTCGAGGTCGTGCGATTCGACACGAGCGCCAGGATTGGTGACACGTAACGTATCAGGCTAAGATACGATATGCCCTTCCGTTATGATGAACGGCTTTGCGCTCAATTGAAATCTGTTCATGATTTGACCCATAATCGTGATAGTGGGAACATGGCATACGCACGCTGTTTATTATTGTGGCATGTGTATATACACAAATGACTGAAGTGTGTAGTACAGTAAACACCCCTCGGCCATATGGTCTTATAAACATAAACAAAGTGAAACTTCAGTTGAATCATCAGAAACATTTGTTTCATCACTATAAGGTCTTTTAGAAGCAAGTAACCAATTGCCATACATTAAAACACAGGGCAAAACAAACACTTGTGAATAAAAATGGTGTCAACGCTCGCAAAGCATGGCATCAGGCGTTCAAAACAGACTTAAGGGCGCCCAAACCTCACACTTCGCTCCGATTTATTCATTTCACATTTAAGTATAAATAACATTTGACCTCGTAGTACATGCAATCAAACTGCAAAAACAAACACAATAGCAAAAAAAATGCGCTTCAATTTAATTCCAGTTTACTTAGCAATGGGCACATGCTCATCAGAGCACCAAAACTTTACTTTTAAATGCACGATGCAATGAAACAAAAAAGTATCATCAACATGTAGTCTTTTACTATAATGCTTAAGAGATATAGTATTATAGAGTTTAATATTCAGACAATCGTCATTCAGTTTCCATGAAGAATCCACCGTGCTTGTTGTAAAAAGGGAAATTACATAACAGTGTTGCATATGTTTCTATAAAACTAGAATCTTTCTGTCAACAAATTATTAAATGAACGTGTTGACAACTATAAGCACGTGTATTAAATGATGACCCTTCTATCTACGACTCTGAAACAGTAAATTATAGTCTTATAAGTCAACAAGCAATTGCAAAACACAATCAATAATTGTTTAAGACAAAATGCCGAAAACAAAATGGGATTACGTATTTCCTGTACGTTATCAATAAACAAACATACATGTATATGGAAATTGGAATGTTTGCATGATTTGTGGAATATTTTAATGTTTTAATAGTAGTATCCTTATACTAATACATTGGTGGGGTTGTGCGTAAAGCTGCAATTATACAGAATCTAGTTTGATTAATTTGTTTTCCATTTGCATATTAATTGAAGTTTTAAATTGGCTTCTATTGAAATAGCGATTCTTTAAATAACACGTGCACGCTGAATAACTAAATTGTACATTAGACTCTATTTTCAAAGAATACGAATTCATGAACCCATAAGTTTTATCATTACCAAACGATGCAACGTACTTGTTTATCATGTTTTTCAGTGACCAATAATATGGTACAACATTTGTAAATGATTACTTAAGCATTCTCGTTTCTTCTTAAATAATGTTCTAAGTCTATACGAATTACAGTATACCTCTGAATCAGACACAAGTTTTAAAAGCGTCATTGTCTATAAAAACAAATCGTCACGCAATCCGGAATCATTCATATATTTATGTTCGTTTCTTTGCATATTGCTCGTCCAAAATTCATGCGAAACACGCAAATCGTAAAGACACTTCGCGAATTTCATTCTCTAGAAATAAATATTTTTATTATTCCTGTTACCGAATTCTTTAGTGAAGGCATTTCGATGTAATTGCATGAGATCGTCAGGAGAAGGCAAGAATATTTGTCGGAAGGAAAGAACCAATTAAATTTCCATCTTCAATCAAATCAAGCAAATTGTCAAGAAACTGAAGTGTATAATTTTATTAATGTGGGGTGATTGTTCTTTTATGTTGTTAATCTTTGTGTAGGTGTTGTTATTGTTCATTTCTTATATATATTTGATTGTATTTCTCGTTATAGGTTATCTTCTTAACTTTATTATGCGATAGGTTTAACGTGGTGCTCATTTATTTTCGTCCATAACTCAATAGCGTCCGTAAGTAATGACGAGGCTATTCATTAACAGGGTGTCCGGGTACATACATCATCGTCGATATGACATGACATGACAGAACACAGATAGTGCAGTCCATCAATAGAGACTCGTAAGCCAAATGTCACACGTTGGAGGAACGTTTTGTATTGTCTCCGTGTATCACAGCCGTGCATGTAACAATACAACTCATTCTCATTTACGAATTTATTATATGTGTATGACAGTAAAAACAATAAATTACTTTCTATTGAAATATTTGCCAACAGGACATACTGTCAATTTGTTTAAAGTTTCAATTTAGCGGCTTCTTCCACGATTAATTGCACGGAAGTCTTAGTTTAAGCAAGAAATATTTTTTTTTAAGTTTGCCAACTTTGTCAATTACCATGCTGGTGGAGACTTTTGATAAATGTTGTAGATATCGAGTTTATTATTTGAAACTGAATCTTTTCTCAATATCAACCACAATAATATTAAAACAATAAATACAAATAAATAGTATGTATTTTTTGTGTTTAAATATATACTATAAATTATTTCATGACCTTAAGTATGTATGTGTTTATGGTTAAGTCTTATTTAGACATCTGAGAACAGTTTCTTACTAGAATCATAAGTTCATAACTGCAGTGTTTGTTTTGTTCACTGAGTAATGTAATTACTTGTGTGTCTGGATATAGCCGTTAATGAAAGATAATGTTCGATCATGATTTTTACATTTTTTTTCTGTCAAACAATTTAATTCCGTTTTACAAACTGTTTCCTGGTGAACAGATATACGTGTTTAGACACAATTATAGTAAAAAGGAACCTGTATTTTTATTGATTGCGAGCGTTCATCTGTCTTTCGGACGCACCAATTATTATTTAGAGTACAACTATTTGGTTGGTTTCAAATGTGTGCTGATAAGATAGGCCATGAACATTTCCTTACGTTCAGGAAGCTTTAAACTCTACATCCGCACATTACAGGGCACTTCACTTCAAACAGCGGTCCGTTAAGGCGATGTTTATTGGTATTAATTGCAAACAGATGCATTTGTAGATAAACACAGATCTATTTTAAGAAACTGCGGATTACCAAAACAAACAAGGGAAACCGGGTTAGGGAAAATAGTTTATCTTCATCAGTAGTCAAAAAGCAGTGTTAACATTGTTAAAGTAACACGTTATATGAAATCGTGCGATAACACGCCATTGTTTGGTATACAATTTGTATGTCAATGATTGATTTTCATTTGATTTCATTAGAAATATTAATTTAATTCTATATACAACTCTTCTTCAACTATTTTTTTTACACTTTTTTTACTAACTGGCATAAAAATGTCTATTCTGTCTAATGCTCTACTCACCAAAGTTTTTGTATGGATTAAACTCAGTATGTTTTTTTTTTTCATCTAGTTGTGTTTGCTTCCATGATTTATTTAAATATTTGCACGCAGCATACACGATTCATTTGTTCATCGCCAGCCTTCTTTTCCATGTTAAAACAGTTGCGGCAGGCAATTCTTTTTGGATAGACATTTTTCTAGAACACGTCTGATAATAGAAAAGAGTAATATCACATGATGTTGTGCATATANTTACCAAAACAAACAAGGGAAACCGGGTTAGGGAAAATAGTTTATCTTCATCAGTAGTCAAAAAGCAGTGTTTACATTGCAAAAGTAACACGTTATATGAAATCGTGCGAAAACTCGCCATTGTTTGGTATACAATGTGTATGTCAATGATTGATTTTCATTTGATTTCATTAGATATATTAATTTTATTCTTTATACAACTCTTCTTCAACTATTTTTTTACACATTTTTTACTGGCATAAAAAGGTCTATTCTGTCTAATGCTCTACTCACCAAAGTTTTTGTATGGATTAAACTCAGTATGTTCTTTTTTTTTCATCTAGTTGTGTTTGCTTCCATGATTTAATTAAATATTTGCACGCAGCATACACGATTTATTTGTTCATCGCCAGCCTTCTTTTCCATGTTATAACAGTTGCGGCAGGCAATTCTTTGTGGATAGACATTTTTCTAGAACACGTCTGATAATAGAAAAGAGTAATATCACATGATGTTGTGCATATACATTTTGTGTGATATGCGTTTGTTTTATTTCAATGTTACTTTAACAAGGTTTCGTTCTATACTTGTTTTCTTTTTCTTACTTGCATCGCGAAGTCGATTTATATATATATATATATATATATATATATATATATATATATATATATATGNTTTGTTGTAAACTTTATAAAATATACCGGAACATAGAAACCAAGAGCATAAACATATTAAAAATAAAACAGATTATACATGCAAAGTAATTAAAGGCGGTAATATACAATTGTGTTTCTTACATTTTTTCACATGTTTATATGTAAGAACGCATAGTAACATGTTTCAAGCTTAGGCCAGTTTGACCACAGTATCCAATAAATTTTTCGAATAATTAGTTTACGTACACTCTGTATTTTCTCCTGTCTGAATGTTGTATTAACTGTAACAAGAAAAAGCTCTTAAACAAAATGTCGAAGACATAGCCTTGGTTACAATGGATTGTGCATTTTTTTATTGTATTACCTATTTGTATCGAGGCTTAGACTGTAAGATAAATTACCCATCTCCTGAAGAACAGCCAAACGTTATCGATATAACCGATTTCTTTTGTATTTTGAAAGTATTACAACATTTGCCAAGACTTTACCTCCTTAACAATTAGCAATAATGTTACGGTTGATATTAATCGTAATTAATCGAAACCAAACAGTTAAAAGCCACCGTCAACTGGAGATATAATAATCCTGCAGATTCAACAACGAGTCCAGTAACGTTATGATTATATTTGTTTAGTTTTCAGTACGTTTACCATAAAACTACTTGTTGTTTTTATTTATTTCAGTAACGATGGCGTTAAATTCTTCAGTCGACAATTACAATTCAACGATCGTTTATGATGACTTCGCTCGACAGCTTAATTCCTACGAAATGCACCGCATCGATGCGCCTGCATTATTAGTGATGGACAGGGTAATCACGCCCATCTTTTACTTTGTCGGGATAATAGGAAACCCACTTAGTGCTTCAATATGCCTTTCTAAAAAAGTCCGGAAATCGAATTCATCGGCAATATATCTCGGAGCAATAGCTATCATTGACACAATTTTCATTTGCATTCATATTTGGATGGAATTATTGCAGGCATGGGGAATAAAAAAATTCAACAGACCCAATCTTTGTGAGGTGTTTATGGTGCTGACAACGACCGTGCAGTATTTAGCAAATTGGGTTTTACGTTCGAACGATTTATCGCCATTTGTTTTCCATTTCTTAATGCCAAAGTGTGTACCGTTAATCATTATTTTTACATCTCTCAATTATTATTTCAATTTTGCATTGTTTACAATTGCTTTCAAATAGATTCCTATACATGTAATGTGTCGACATTGTTTTGCCATGCTTACTTTCAGCAACTTTAAAAAAGATTACTGTTAAAATGAGTCAACGATGTCTTAATATATGAATTAAATGTAATTGCCATCATTTTTACATAACCGAAGACCATATATTTGTGTACACAACTTTGGGCTTATAAGTCTTTCTTGAATCCGAATTGTTGTCATGTGTCTATCATTAGGACCCATTCAATGTTCTAAAATCGATGTATTGTACCATCGTTCTAAAAGATTTCAGCATTTAAGCGAAAGCCCATTCAGCATGGCCTATTATTAGACTTTAAATCTAGTTAAAAGAAGAAGTCGCTTAATTCTTTCAATTAAAGTTTCCCTTTGTATTTCTAACCATACTTTTTCTGAAAGAGTTCTTTTGAAAATTGATTCATTTTAGTGATGCCTTACATCTGATACGCGTTACCTCTATGATGAAACGACACATTATTGAACAATTATTGCCCGCAAAAGAAGTTTGAAAGGGGGTATAGTGTAATCACTCTGTCGGTCGTTCGGTTTATCGGTATGTAGGCATTACATGTTTTAAGTCTGTGGAGTGAAGTATCTCCACATTTCTCAAGCAATTGAATTGAAATCTGAATTATGTTATCATCATGAAGTGAAGATGTGCATTAGACCATGCCCACGCGCAGTGATCTACTTATTCTTGATTTATTTTTCCCCTTAAATTTAGCCAGATGCATGGCTCACACATAATGTGTTATGTTTGCGAGGCGAACTTCCTCCATAGTATTCAAGCAATTAAATTTACNTATATACTTTGCTAGATGTAATTGAAATAAAATTGAGATAAAAGAATCATTAAGACACTTCTTTCTATAAAAAAATAAATAAAAAAATGAGAATTTTTAAGCAAATTTTGGGAAAAAAGTATACTTTTTGCCATTGGGAATATAGCCGTTATTCAGCTATAAAAATGGGCCAAAAAAAAACCCTGGCGTCGGTCGACCAAACAGACTTGGGACTTCAGTTGGGTTTTGTAGTTTTTCATTAAACCGGCCCCAGATAAGCTAAAACACGAAATCTGGTAAAATAGCGCTTTAAGATGTATTGTCCGAAAATTGAGAGTCATAAATTATTGACTCAAACACCTGTGTCCGAAAATTAATTCACAAAAATAATTATTTTGGTCAAAAAAGGGGGTGTCTGAAAAATAAGAGTGTCCAAAAACTTAGTTATTACGGATAATCATAACCTTAAATTACCTATCAACAAACGGGGTGTATTTACCATTTCTCCGAAGTCGGAACACACCCTAATGAAAAAGGGAATGAACCAAAAATATAAACAAAACCCAAAATATAAAAAAAATGTTAGTTCTTCTTGAATGCTATGATCTCTTATGTCATGAGTAGTCAGGGTACCAATTCTCGAACGATTTTTTGCTGATTTTATTTAATTTGTCAAACTGTTTCAAGTTTAAAAAAATAATTGAAGCTGATATTTCAGGTAAAAGACTTCTCTTTCTGAAACTATAAAATGTAAAGAAAACAAGCGTTAATAACTCAACCTTACCGTTGGTCAAATGAAGTTGGTTCTATTTACATTTTGCAACCGGTTTGGAACCAATTATCGAACGTTCACTCAAGCAAGCCATCAGACATTTACGTTAAATATTTACACTGACATGTATCCAATGTAAAGCCTTAAAGTTGAATGAAAACATCGCTCATATTGTTAGAATCTTATAAAACAAAACATTTTGATGACTTATAATGATCTTACTGAATTAACCACACATTTACCTGGTCAAATATTAAAATTTTACTTGGTTCAATGAGTCTTTGTCTGCAGTTGCGTTTATGAAGAAGAGGCTGTCAAGTTGGAAGTTTTTCAATAGAATGTATTCATATTTGACTTACTTAAAATAGGACCCGATTTCAAATTCAACGATTCCACCTTGAGTAAATTTAATAATTTATAAAAATCATTCGAGAATTGTTTCCGTTCGAGAATTGGTACCCTGAGGCTACATTCGGACAGCTCAGTCCGGAGGTCAGCAGTGGGTCAAGTAGCCGAGAGTTGGATTATTGCAGCTAAAAACAAAGTCACTAGCACATGAACAGAAATAGTTCTTACCTTAATGTCCATTGCGACTTGTAATACTTAATCTCATAGTGATTGCACTCGGTTCATCCAAGATTGCACTCGGTTCATCCAAGATTGCACTCGGCACGATTTGTACATGTATGTAGGCCTATTTCTCTTTGATACAACGAAGGCCTAACTTATGCCGAATGCACGTGTCACCAAATTAGGTCAGGATTAGTGACCTTTGAAACTGTTCAAATTTGAACGAATTATTATAAATTTACAATTAATTATCCCACAAAACCTGCACAATGTTTAACTTTCAAAGAAATGCGGTTGAGTTGCGCACAATATTTTGCGTTTGAAGTTATGCAGTTAGGTTCGCTTGCAAATTTGTGTTTACATTTGGAAGCATTAAAGTCTGTGCTATTTTTATCGAGTAGAAACGTTTGGTCTCCGAACCAGTTTGGGTGAAAAGTAATTTCAAACGTTTTGTTAATAGGTCAATATAATGGAATTTAACAGAATTAGCATTAAATATCCATGCTAGTTTGCTAGATAATTACACGTCATCAAATGGCAGAAACTTAGACGAAATAATTTCATGCTGTGATGGATCCAATAATACGCTGAACTTATTTGGGGGATTTTACATAATCAAAAACGGCCGGTATTTAATCAATCTCTTCCACGACGGTAACATTACATGTACGTGACATTATATGGATCGACTCTGTGCATGAGTGTTTTTCAAAGTTTATAAATTTCATCCGCGCCTGATGTGTCCCCGCAATCCTACCTAATAATTGAACCTACTAAACTCAAAGAAGTTGTGACGAATTTTGAATTATATCTGCATTTTCATCTGTTAAGTTTTAACTGAAAATATTTTAATATTCGCGTGGTCTTGAGCTTAGGAATGAAACTGAAGTACCCGAGGAAAACCATACTTGTCCTGTATGGTGACAACAAACAAAACTCCCATGCGCCGGGAACGGATATTGAACCCGGATTGTTACCCGGTGTAGCGTGAATTGTTCAAGACCGTGAGAGCGTTATCGGTCTATTAAATCTCACGTCGGTTACGTGAGAAGTGCTAGACTTCCGCTTTGTCTTAAGGTTTTCACGGTATTGCAAATCTCAAGCTACACCGGCTAGCCTTGGTGAAAAGCGTGTGCACAAACCACTGCGCTAACCACTGGCCTGGGTGAGAAACGCGCGTTCCAATCACAGCGCTAAACGGTCAGCTACCAAAAACGACTCTGCGCGCGCGCGCGCGTGCGTGAGTGAGTGTGTGTGTGTGTGTGTGTGTGTGCGTGTGTGTGTGCGTGCGTGCGTGTGTATTTGTATTTCGTAGTTTATGAGGTCTTTCTCCGCATGAGGCTGCATTATTTGTGGATCCGAAGTGTGTCCCAGCACTCCTACCCAACCAACCTAATTGACTCACGAAAGCTGTTTGGCCTGCTTGAATAATACCTGCAATTGGCAGCTATGAGGTATTACTGCCAGATTTTATACTGTGAGATTTGCTTTATACACACCGTGACGTCGGATGCGTAAGCACTCTTCTCGAATGTGCATACACTAATATTATGTCCGCAGAAGAATAAAATTATGTATAAATACATACCGGTATACTTTCTTGAATTTGTATAAAGAGTCGTGTTTCAACCTGATAATGTAAGAATTTAAAGAGTTTTTTTTTTAATTCATGAATAGGCAATAAAAGGGATGCACGTGCGTTGTAATGCGTTGTCATGTCTACGTTGACTTCCGAATACGTATACAAACGTATACATTTGAGATGAAAACGTTTCTTTATTTATAAAATCCTGTGGATAAGCAATTTAATATTGATTTAAATAATGCACAAAGTGAATGTATGAACATCCAAACGGTGTACAGTATGGTGATTATAAATGTTTAGTTAAAGCGTCTCTTGCGCCTTATAAAAGTACAAAAATGTGCAAAATCTATCAAAATATTGGTTTAAATATTATTAAAGATCTAATAGCATCAATAACTTGAACGGTATGAATTAATTGGCAAAAAGATCTACCAATAAACGTTTATTGATAGATCTGTGATTGATCAAAGATTTGAATAAATCAGTTTGACTGTTTTAACAATAATGAATTGTTATTATCTAATTGCATTTTTTTATGTTAATTAAAGTAAGTTTTGCGTTGATTGGGGAAATTCAGCGACATCGAAATACATCTTGTGTGACGAATCTATTCTTTGAAATTCGACGAGCAAAGCAAAGCATACTTGTATAAAGAGAGTAGCCTGCAATAACCGTTCAAATATCACCGACCCTTTTACTTGATAGAAGTTCTACTTCAACTAAGTTACAGCATCATGTCTATTGTATTTTTATATTTATATTACTGCACGGGGCCACTCGATTCAGTGCGACGGATGCAGAAGATGGCACCATCTTAGGTGTGACACTAGTAAATATCTGTTTGACTATGTAAATTGAATAAATCCCGATGAAAGCTTACTTTATACTATATTTTCAGTATGTAGCTAGCCACTACCTGAACTGATTACTTTTGTAATAAGCCCTCTCTGATAGCGGTAGCATCATTCCATTAGTCAGGTACCTACACAATTATTTACAGACCCCTTGTTTGCATTGGATCCTGCATTAGTCTATGTACTCAAGTAACATGCCAATGTATGAATGCTTAATTTAAATGCTGTCAAGTGATAAGAATTATAAAAGAACACAAAACTACTCAAACATAATAGTCGACTGTTCATGTTTAGATTTTACTGTTGTAATGAATAGAACCGTATCAAACCGCTGAAGGGTCAATATTTTCTGATATGATTTGGTGTCGTTTAGTTTAAAAGCCGGTAACGCACTTATAGTTTCTGTAGAATCCGTTTTGGTAAAGCACCGTGTAGTTTATATCAGCTTGTTCCCGTATAAGCCGAATAGTTACGATTGCATAAATCTATATAGTCTGGATTACCTGCCCCTTTGTATACAAATATTTGTTTACAATAGAAGCTGGGAACCAGACTAAAATCTATATCGTCCTTTAGGATTCCGGAGATCGTCGATGTATCACGAATGAGGTTGGTTTCCAGCTCTCGCATTGATTTGGCCAGTAAGTCCGGTAACCATCTTATTACAGCCTTTTCCGTTTTGTCAGCGACCAAAACAGGTTGGGGTTAAATGTCTTAAAATAAAATCGAATAGCATCTTAAGAAAATGTTATAAATAAAAACAACCTATACTGAAATCATATAATTTAATGTATTTGGAACTAATTTCTAACGCAATTTGTTGGTTGTAGGTAAATATGGGGGCGTACAAGTATATGCAGGAGATGTACCGCAAGAAGCAGAGCGATGTGCTCCGCTTTCTTTTGAGGATTCGCTGCTGGCAGTATCGTCAGTTGTCATCTGTTCACAGGGCGCCACGACCTAACCGTCCTGACAAAGCCAGGCGTCTTGGATACAGGGCTAAACAAGGCGAGTATAAGGAGTTTTGTAAATTCTAATCTTATGTAAGGATATGTTGAGGAAATTAATAAGCAACAACCTAGTCCAACTTGTTGACGCTCTCAAATATAATGCTACTTTTTAAATGGGTAATATTTTGAGCGTACAACCGGGGAAAGACCAAAACAATGGTGGAAAGTTTTCCTTCTTTGTCTATATTGTTGTGCAACTTGCAAGGATTTTGTGCGCAACATTCAAGCCCCGATATCAGGCAGTTAATATGAATCGATTGCGATTATATTTACATACCTGTGTAGAAAATCATTTCTCAATGATGTTCCGTAAGAATTATGTAATGACACTTTCAAAATCTGGTGTCCTCGGGTTCCCGGGACACCGTTAGTGTCGAGGCCTGAATAGGCCCTTAACATCATTTAATTTAAAAAAGCCCTTATGCCCGAATAGGCAACACAACAAGATATGTAACGGTTTAAATGGTGTTTTCAGGTTACGTTATTTACCGTGTTCGAGTTCGCCGTGGTGGTCGCAAGAGGCCAGTCCCAAAGGGTTGCACATATGGCAAGCCCAAAACCCATGGAGTCAACCAGCTCAAGTTCCAGCGATCGCACCGATCTGTTGCAGAGGTAACTTTAAAAGTTTCAATATTGTCAGTGATTTATTTGCCCAAAATTACAGCTTTCCCATTGGCAAAAAGTTTTAAAAAAGCGGTTTCCCAATGGTATAAAAGAAGCATTTTCCCCAAAAAATCTGACCAAAATTTCCCCAAAAAGATGCCAAACTTCCAATAAACTCAATAATTATGCCCCCCTTCGAAGAAGAGGGGGTATATTGCTTTGAACATGTCGGTCGGTCGGTCGGTCCGTCCGTCCGTCCACCAGGTGGTTTCCGGATGATAACTCAAGACCGCTTAGGACGAGGATCATGAAACTTCATAGGAACATTGATCATGACTCGCAGATGACCCCTATTTATTTTGAGGTCACTAGGTCAAAGGTCACAGGTCAAGGCCTCAGTTACTGGAAATAGGAAAATGGTTTCCGGATGATAACTCAAGAACGCTTAGGCCTGGGATCACGAAACTTCAGAGGGACATTGGTCATGACCGGCAGATGACCCCTATTGATTTTCAGGTCACTAGGTCAAAGGTCAAGGTCACAGTGACCTGAAGCAGTAAAATGGTTTCCGGATGATAACTCAAGAACGCTTAGGCCTGGGATCAC
>VMBQ01000631.1:157123-178034 GCA_007657795.1 Dreissena rostriformis
GGGACAGCTCTTGCAAAAAACTGACCACAAATGTTCACCATCATGAGGCAACTTGTCACGTTTAAACCTCTCTCTCCCCCTCAAACACCAAGATTGGGATAAAATGTGGCCAAAAAACTTGTTTGGACAGTAACTTTGTCATTCATCAGCAATTATTAAATAATTTACCACTGATGTCCACCATGAAAAGACAATGTGGCGCATGTCAAAGCTGTGTTCCTACCGGAAAAGGTCAAGACAAAAACTTATAAATCAAAGGTTAAATTTGGCTATGTTACAGTTAATTAGTTACTTCAAAATTCTTCATGCACTTAAAATTTACCACACATGTTCACCATGTTGAGACAGTTAACAATGTTATCCCTTCCTCAAATATTAAGTTCCTGCAAAAAGGTAAAAGGTTTTATTTAGCTATAAAAAAGCTTTCTAGACTTTAACTTAATCCTTCAT
Organism: Dreissena rostriformis; assembly: GCA_007657795.1. Classification (NCBI taxonomy): domain Eukaryota; kingdom Metazoa; phylum Mollusca; class Bivalvia; order Myida; family Dreissenidae; genus Dreissena; species Dreissena rostriformis. Next base: position 157,574 of record VMBQ01000631.1, read on the forward strand.
CATGCGATTAAATGTTGTTGTTTTATATCTAAAAATGCAATCGGTTTCACATCTTGGTGAAAGGTCAATGTCACACAAAAGAAAGATTTGCATGGTTCAGCTTGTTAATTACAACTTACAAGCTTTATTGACCATCGGTTTGACATGTTGCTGACAGGCATCTTATCTATTAGACAAACGTGTTAGAATATCCCAAGTAAGTTTAAATAATGATGAACAAATAACTGCAGATTGGTATGCAAGTATCTGGCAACTGCCCCAATTAATAAGATGTTTCGAGACGAGGCAAAGGAAATAAAAGACCAATCCTCTATAATTAAGTGGAAGTAGAATGAGAAGTATTACCTTGCCTACTTATGTGAAGGTCTGGTAAGCCCAGTTTGGAGTGTGTTGGTCTTTTTAAGCTCTGCGGAGCACTAAGTGCGCAATGTGAGCTATTGCAATCACCATATGTCTGGCGTTGTGTGGTTAGCGTCGTCAACTGTAAGCTCGATACCACTCTAGAGGCCACATTTTCATCTGATTTTGATGAAACTTGGTCAGAATTTTTATCTTGACTACAACTGTATATCAAGGCCATATTGTAATCTTGGTGAAGTGGGGGAAAAAACTAGATCACTAGATCATCAAAAGTGATCATCATGATGAGACCCAGTGTTAAATTTAATAACAATTCAAGATGGATTCAAATTAGGAAAGCAGTGCAGAACAGTTTGTCAAGAGAAATAAAAATGGTGCAACAGTCACACGCTGAAACCGAGATTGAGGTCACAGTTGAAGGTCCTATTTAAACTATAAGAAAGCGATCAGCAACACTGCACATAGTGACACTTTATGCAGAATGGCATGGTTAGATTTTTGCATACCTTGGAAGAAGTTAAAATGTATTGTTTGACGAAGTTACCCACATAAGACCGGGGCAACTAAGCAACGGTCATATTTCAAGGTATAATTAATCTAAAAATATCAAGCATTTAAAAATAATAATGGGTCCAAGCTCAAATTCAAGATTTCAATTGTGACTATCCAATCTTTTCAACACTTGTATATTTGAATTTTTTTTCTGTTTTCTATATACAAAAGAAAAGTTCTAAAATACCGTATTTTTTGTACAATTATTAGTTAAAATTGATTAAAATATCACGACTGGTATATTACATTACTTGAAAAAAGTTCATACTTTCAGTATATTCGGTAATAAAATTTCACAATGTGAAATCGAAAGTACATCACGAAAATAAGTGACATAACGCTATACACACTATAAACAACGCAAGTAGATTGATCATTTTATATGCAATTCACTACACATGCACAATTTGCATTCCTGGGTTTACCACGTGACGATGATAATCAATCTATTTGCGTTATTTATAGTTAACTGGTAGTTACCTGGTAGACATACCCAGTAAAATTTATTACCGAATATACGGAAAATATGAAAACTTAACAACTTTTTTTCAAGTAATACATGTAATATACCAGTCGTGATATATTAATTAATTATAAACTAATAATTGTAAAAAATTACGGTATTTTAGAACTTTCCTTTTTTCGTCATTCGTGGTTGACAGTCCCTTTAAGTGTTTCTTTGTTTGCTATTATAACATCAAAACATGTGTTAAGTTATTCGTTGGGCTGGTTAACAACATTGATTTGTCTGCTTAAAAATATTGAAAAAGGATAATAATTGTAAATAAAGACGAGGCTTACATAATTGCTTCTTTGCATTGAAGAGTATTGGACTGTAAAGTTACTAGTTTCTTGATCCCTTCTAGAAATACTGTGAAACCATTTGATTAAAAATTGTGGTGAACATGGCAAAAGTGTATACTGTACGTATTTCAAGCCCCTTTGTACATTGAGGATATTGCTTTAAAATTAAGGAGACTTGCGGATTGTAGTACCCTAAACAAGTTGCCACTGTTAAATCTTTTTATGTTAGAATAGAATGAATAATTGGCTTTACAATGTTTTCTTTTATTTCATATCAGTGAATTATCACATTTGTCCTGATTAAAACGTACTGTCTATTAAAGTTGGACATTGCAAAACAAAAGAATGACTCGGCAAAATAAAACATGGAATATAAAGACAACATAATGAAAAAATAAAATCAATAAATAACATTAACACTGCATGATAATCCATAATTGTTCTCTATGTCTTGGGTGGTCCTTACATATACATGTTGTAAACTCACTGTTTATACAAAAAAATAAGATTCGGGTTCGATCTCATTTCCTTTGCAACCAATTTAATTTTATCATCACTTCTTATCGAAAACAGACTTTAATTTTGTTTAAAAAAAACAAAACAATATGAATTTTAATTTTGTATGTCATTAGTATCACATAGTTATCATGGTCCTCATTCACTGCCACATCGTTCATTAGACTATGGAAGAACGGATCTGTGTCAGTCTTGAGCGATTCCTGCAACAAAAATGGAAAGCTTTTAATTTTGGTTATGGGCTGTCTTTGTAACATCCATTAAATATAGTTCCGTTTGTTTTTAAATTCGATCACATACAATGTATAACCACATACGATGTATAACCAAAGAACCTATTGTATACAGGTAATAAAGAACATTTGGACATGAATATAAATGGCAAGAGATTTACATTGTTGATGTGTATTTTAATGCTGATTCTACAGTGTGAACTTTATGAGGTTGACTTTTCATATGTATACATGTTATTATCAGCAATTCAGTTATTGTGCAACCTTAGAAGAATCCCAGTGCAAAATTCATAAAAGATGTTTGCAATACAAAACTGCATCTGTAAAATTACCAATAGACCCAGTGCTAAAGGTATATAATATAATATATTATGGTCCTTAAACAGAATTGCTCACTGTTATTACCCGGGTACTTACAACAAATGTTGAACAAAGTCTTTTGCATTCATTAAAATGAATGGCTGTTACAAAAGATTAAGCTCACTACTTGTTAAAAACTTTGACCTGCTTCAAGCAAAAATGGATCTTATGTCATATACGGCAAGGGTAGCTTCAGACCAGCCTAAACATTGCTAATCAGACCACAAAACATTGCACAAGTTTATAACGTACAGAGTACCTCCTGACCAGACTGTGCAGGCTTCTCCGAAGCTATGCTTGCCGTATATGGCATAAGACCCATTTTAGCATGAAGCGGCTCATTTAATGTTGATTGTGCTCGAGGTATGATGCATAAACCGACAATTTCAAGGTTTATTACAAACCAATATTTCCGGATGTTGAGAAGTGCCATTCAACGGTACTCTTAAGTGAGGATTAAACCTGCAACCTTCTGAGCACAGTTTAAATTAAACCACTGTGATCGCCACTATTTTACTTGTTTAAGTCCAAAATTTGATCACCATGTTATTTGGTGGCGTACTTAATATTTATAAATAATAACAATACGTGGGAACACACACCAATCAAGAGAGAGCAAAGCCAGTAGTTGTGTGAACTGCGCATCTAACAGGGCAAGAGTTCAAACACGCTTTTCAAGTAATATGTTAGTATTACTAAACAGTAAAGAAATACAACTTAATGAAATCAATTAATTAAAAGGTAACATGTAAGTAACGGTAAATTTTATTTTTTTAACAGTTGAATATAATGTATAAGGATAATAAAACCATACAGAGACTATCCATGACAAGCACTTGAATAAAGGGTCAGGCCATGCATGAAACTAGGAATGGCTGGTACAATAGGCAACATGGTATTTATACAGATGGAAGATAACTGTTCTGCATATCAGTAAGACTATTTCAACAAAGAATTATATCTTGTATTCATGACAATGTTTTAATGGTAATGTACACACATTAATATTCAAAATGAAAACACGTCGATCAAGATAATTAAAAATAATAATAAAGCGGTAATTCTACAAAAACTGCACTGTCAATAGGTCACAAGGCAATTGCTCACAGAAAGCTATTGTCACACTATGCCGGTCGATGTGCATTGTGTTGCATCAACTTTCAGCTCGTTATTGCACTAAAGGCAACAGTTTTATCCAATCTTGATGAAACTTGCTCAGAATGTTAATCTTGAAAATATTTAGGCTGAGTATGAATGAGGATCCAAAAACTAGGTCACCAGGTAAAATCTTAGAATAAACTTGTAACTACTCTAGATGCCACATGTGCGAGTCAATCTTGATGACACTTGGGCATAATGTTTATCTTGACAATATCTAGGCCGAGTTGGAATGTGGGTCACTAGTTCACCTAGTCAAATCTTAGAATAACCTTGTAACCACTACATTTATGACTCAATCTTGATGAAACTTGGTCAGAATGTTGATCTCCACCATGTGGGCCAAGTTCAAATCTGGATCACATGTGATCCGGAACGAGGTCACCAGGTCAAATTTTGACATTTTTACCTCAAACCCAACTGAGTGCTTTAGGGCCATCATGACACTCTTGTTTATTTTTTTAATGTTAATTATACCGTCTCTACAAATTATTCAATGAAGAACGATTAGTTGTTAAATTGTAAACCCGCAAACACCAGTATAACATTGTCTTCTACATGTTGATTCTACAGCAAACGATGTTTAACAAACCATGTGGGGATATGTTTAATAACACATGCATCTACGAAATTGAAAGAATGATTATTTTATATAAAGCCATGCACTCGTTCCTGTCATCATCAAGCTAGGAATATTGGCAGAGAATGAGAGAAAATGTCCCTTAAAAAACGTGACAAATACTATTGATGATAACAGAATGACTAGAATAGGTGAAAAGCTAAAGATGCAAACATTGGTGAACCTGTGTGGCCTACACCCCTGACATTGCTCGCTTGTCTTTCCTTGATGGCAGTGTATGGTAAGTGTTACTGCGACTAAGTCTGTGACAAAACAAACACATTGGGATAGCAGGCACTTAACTTGTGCATACACATTCAAACAAATGTGTTATTGAAGAAACTATTACCAACTAAAACTGTGCCTGAAATACCACAGCTTGCCACTTTTTCAGAAGGAATTGGCATTTTAGTTTAAAGAACTGGTTTCCCAAAATGCAAGCTTCATACCTGCAAAGTTTTGCCTTGATGTCTCATAAAAAGTCAAGATATGCCCTTGATGTCTCATAAAAAGTCAAGATATGCCCTTGATATCTCATAAAAAGTCCAGATATGCCCTTGATGTCTCATAAAAAGTCAAGATATGCCCTTGATGTCTCATAAAAAGTCCAGATATGCCCTTGATGTCTTCAACAAAATTTTGAAAATTCACTAGGGCAATTACTGTGAAATTATGAAAGAAGGAGTTATGAAACTTCATATGTATGTGGATCTCATTATTGGGAAGTGTAGTGCACAAAAACATACCTCTTGATCTCCTATTTTTGGAGTTAGTGTATTTCAATTTGTTTATTTTTCAATTTTAATTTTGTATGAAGCATTTCTTGAAAACTGAAAGAGGTATGATCTTGAATCCCAATAGGTAGATAGATCACATTGATGGGATGTGCAGTGCACAAGAACAATAACTCTTGCTTCCATATTAAGTTATTGCCCTTTGTTAATTTATTACATTTAAATTTTGAGTGGGCCATATCTTAAAAAACTATATTAGGTATAAACTTGACATTTCATAGATAGAAAGATCTCAATTATGAGAAGTGCAGTGCACAAGAGCCATAAGTCTGTCATTCTGGATTAACATCTAAAGGACAAACAGAAAGACAGACAGAAAAACGAACAGATAGGCCAACAGCTATATGCCTTGTGGCATCTGTAGATTCTGGGGACATAAACAAAGTCTGAGCACATTTGAGCTCATTTGACATGCTTGAGATAACCATGTTTTATGATTGTCAGTCAGAACAAAACATTCTTTTTATCTGCATTTTCACTGAACACTTATACAATTCATGTGTGACATACATACCCAATTTAAAACTTCCAAACATTTCTATTTAATTTGAAACATAAAGATTGATAAAGATTTTTTATTCACAGGGCTGTATTATTGCATAATCAAGTATTTTAAGTTTGTTTAAGCCATGACACCAATTATAACATGAGCGTGACTGAATATCCTCTGGCATTCAAACAAACATCCACTTGTTCCATGATTGCAAACAGCAACCATAAAACTGAAACCTGAATTTATTGATTTTTTTTTACTTAACATTGAGTACCCATTTAGTTTGAGATCTGTGTTTGAAAGCATATAAATTGGTTTCCACTAAAGTCCAGGGACCGTGCAATATGTGACACTATAGGCACAAGGTTCAGAAAGCCATTTTTTTTAAAATAAAAAAGATAACCTTGAGCTAGCTCAAAAGCATGTTACAAGAAAATCAGGCTCATTATAAATTTTAAGTCCAATAAACATGATCAATAAAACCCTAGAAAAAATTACCCATGTGAACCTCAAAACCATTGCTATTAACGGTAGTTTGTCCAAATGATTTCACTTAAGATTACTTTCAAAACATGCTTAGTTGAGCTAGATGAAGTTCAGATGAATATTAATGTGAAGTCGAAATTATTTGAACAGAAACAAAAAACATCTTCTATAAGCAGCTACGGGCCTCATATCTGACTCTTTAACCTTTTGTGAACACAAGGCCCAGCTGCCCTCCCCCCACCCCCTGCAAGGATGACCATGTGTTGCCATGACAACATGTGTTACCTGAGCTGGGCCTGGGCCTGCTGGCGGGCCTGCTGCTGCAGATACTGGGTCTTCCACTGGGACTCCAGGCGGCAGAACACACCACCAATATGCTGAAGCACATGAGTAAACAAGGAAAATAAGATTATCTAGATGATATGCTCAATGAAAATGTGAACGCGTCCAGCTACAGAGATTTCTTTGTTTAATGATTAAAAAAATATATTGGAAACATTTAAGAAAGGTACTGTAAAAGTGTTAAAGAAGACACCATTGGTTTTACTTTTTACATAAATAGCTTTGTTATGTTGATAGTGGCAACAGAAATGTGTTACTGCATTAGAAATTTTACATTAACATAATATTCATGTATCTTTTTTTTGTAATTCATGTTAATCAAAGTCTAGAACTTAAGTTCCACACATCCTCAGTAAAAGGAAACGTGCGGTATCTACTTTTTTAATGCCATGTGTGGATTTTACCCAATGTATTATGGAATCTATGATATCTCATATTCTAAACATCATATTTTATTGTTGGAAACCTCAGGTTAGTACTGAGAGAACTATTTTGAATTTAATACTGTGTCATTATGTTATGCAGTGTTTATGAATACACTACTAACCTAATAAACATTTGCCACTTCCTGTTGACCGAGAAAGGAACATTTATTTAGTCACTGTTTCACTTGGAAGCAAGATTAAGCATTGAACACATGTACACGTTTGTACATGTATATATAATTCTTTGGTAATTCTTTGAAAATTGACAATGAATATGCACTCACTTCCTTTTTTGGGCGTTCCAGTTTTTCAGGATTGAGTCTCAGTTTGGTCAGATACACACGTATTTCCTTCATTCTACGCATATCTGTATTGAAAAACAGACACGTGTTAACACATATCAAAAGATTAAACTACACAAGGGCTGTTCAAGTGCCCATCATGCAATTTTAAAGTTAAACACACGTACAAGGTCAGTTTGCAGCTTTAAGTTTGTATTTGTAAATATTGTGAAATCTTTTATTTGGAAAACCCCCAGATTTGTTAAAGACACTCATTGTGTATACAATCAGGCTAGGAAACTGTTTACCATGACCATATTTGCCATGTCAACTATGAACTTAATGGGTCTCAAAAAAGCCACTTATAAATGCAAGGTAAGGGTTAGAAAATATTTCATGATGAGCTCCGATTAACCATCTATTTTAAAGACCAAGAATACAAAACATTCTTTTTATGCCCCCGGTAGGATGGCATATAGCAGTTGAAATGTCCATCAGTTGTCTGTCTGTCCGTCTGTCTGTCCGAAAACTTTCACATTGGTCATAACTTTTGCAATATTGAAGATAGCAACTTGATATTTGGCGTGCATGAGTATCTCATGGAGCTGCACATTTTGAGTGGTGAAAGGTAAAGGTCAAGGTCATCCTTCAAGGTCAAAGGTAAAAAAAACAACACAAGATGTGTTTGTGAAACACTATGTCCCCTTTTGAGCAATTTTGACCCATATATATTTGACCTTTGACCTTGAATGATGACCTCGACCTTGACCTTTCATCAATCAAAATGTGCAGCTCCATGAGATACACATGCATGCCAAATATCAAGTTGCTATCTTCAATATTGCAAAAGTTATGGCCAATGTTAAAGTTTGCGCAAACAAACCAACAAACCTTCAAACAAACCAACAAGCAGACAGGGCAAAAACAATATGTCTCCCAGTATAGACTGGGGGACATACAAAATTCAAAGCGGCGCAGTAGGGAGCATTGTGTTTTTGACAAACACATCTCTTGTTTCTTCTGACAACGTTGTAATTCTCAATTAGTTGGCATATAAGGGCCCTAGATTATAGAAGTGAAGACAGTCGTACCTTCTGACCGCTGGGCATCCTGGTTATACCTCATGGAGCGAGACACATCCCATGTGTTTTTCTTAGTTTGCCTGCAATCGTACCATTGAAATTGTTATCTAGTCCTTAAGTTTGAAATGAATGACCCATGAATGACACATGACATGACATGAGAAAAAGGAAGTAGCAAACTTAAGGTTGTTTTTATGTAAAAACGATGACTTCAAACCAAAATTATTTTTCTATTTCTGTCATCTGCATCATTTAAGGGTTTGACATACCGAATATGATGAACTTTTACCAATAAATAAAAAAGTTCTTAAATACAAATTAATCCTGATACCGATTTGCTATTTTGACATAAATTATTTGACCCCTGATTTGTTAAAAGTTATGCAAATCACTCAATTGTGTAAATATATTAATTACCTTGTTTTTTTTCTAAAGACTGTGGAATAACAAAACAAGAATAATACAAGAGGCCCATGATGGCCTGAATCGCTCTACTGGCTAGAATATTTAACATAAAGGAAACAATTTTAACAAATTTGAGTTTCTTTGTCATTTTCAACAATTTAAGATTAATGTAAACCAATCAAAACGCTTGTTTTGAAACCGAGTCAGATTCCAATTAACTTCGACTTATTCCGTGCGGTAGACCATTTAATAGGCAAAGGAACCGTAAATTATCGGCAGATTCCGCCAGAATATTCTAATGAGGTGACGTCATGCTGCCTTCTGCTAGAGCAGATTCTTTTCTCGTAGCCGTCCTCGATTCCTTTTCCGGGAGACATTTCGGCTCGTAGCCGTTACTGTTTTGATGTTAAACTTCAGGTCCGATCAAAATCAAAGACCAGGGTAACCCCCCTACCACAAATATCTCCTAGGATTTAGACGATTTGGAAAAACGACCTGACTGAAGATCGAATTTACGGAAATCCTAACATAACGGAAAACTTTCACCCTTGCAAGTTAAATGCCTCGGACCAATCTAACAGAAGAATAGTGGCTCGCTTTGAAACATCCCAGCATAAACTACAAACAATTAATTAATATGAATGAAAAGAACAATAAACAAATTCCCAATTCTTCGGCTTTTTAATCCACTTACTTTTAAAGTGACTGCACGTGTCTCCAGAAGCCCAGTAGANGCAGACAGACAGACAGACAGACAGACAGACAGACAGACAGACAGACAGACAGACAGACAGACAGACAGACAGACAGACAGACCGACATGTGCAAAGCAATATACCCCCTTTTCTTCGAAAGGGGGCATAATAAAATCATTGTCCCTGTATCTTAGGAAAATATGCACATATGCTCAACTCATACCTATATGTGCAGTAAAACCCAACAACTTATGTTCTAAGATTTAAATAAAAACTGCACATTTTCTGAACACTGAATTCTTGCGCACTGTAAATGCCAAAAAGTAAAATATGTCCAACTGTTATAAACAGTTTGATATTAACTACTAAAAAACACATTTTTTTTCTCAATTTCATGGTATTCAGCCAGTGATCAATACAAAATTAAGTATTCCTATAATCTCGAATAATTATTTCCAAGTATTTATTTTTACAGGAAAAAAAAGTCAACCGGACTGAGGAATGTGAAGCCTTATAAGCTCGAATACACTCTACAATGAATGCCAACATCAACCAACATTGAAAATTAACGCAAGATATTACAGATACCCACGCTTGACATGTATATATAGTATATATACATGCATAAGATAGCTGCAGTTGTACAATGAACATGTTATATGAAGTCTGGACATTGAACATACTAAACATTAGTTCATAGACATCCTGATTTAAGAACATTACCTGAAATATTGAATAAATAATGCTTTGGTGGTATTGCAAGCAATACTAGCAATATTTGAGTCTAAGACCTGTGAAAACCTCTATTACTTTTAGATTGTTCATTGGCCCTGATCTGTACACATTTAATGTTAAATAATCAAATCCGATGTCCTCTTGATACAGCAGTATAAGGATTATTTTTAACATTCAAGGTCGTTTGACCTGCCATGAAGACTTGTTGTACATAAACCTCACATTCCTTTTGATGTGTGTTTCATGATCATATTTAAGTTATTTCAATTTGTTCGCAGTCAGACAGATAGAGCAACCTGACCGTTGACCTCTGGAAAAAAGGGCCATTAATACCTGAGGACATTGCTTTTGATAAATATACTAATTTAATTACCAAGTAAGTTAAAAAAAATCACACAATCCAGTTTTTTGATACCCACAGACTGTTGGACAGACATGACAGATTAAAGGTAATACCATAGAATACAACAGTGTAACATAAGGGGACTTATGTTATAAGTACATTGTAGAAAATGACATTACTGGTGTATATAAATTTACAACTTACTCAAAACCAGGTGCATCCATGAGAATAGCTTGTGGGTCAATAGTAACCCTTGACCTACGCAAGCCCCGCCCCTTCTTGGCAGTTCCCTTGGGCTGTTCGTCATCGCCAATCTCATCATCGCTCTCACCAAAGCCTGGATCATCGTAATCAAACGAGACCTCCTTGTCCACTGTCAGCGCCTGCAGCCTCGGTACGGGGCGAGCAGTCTAGGAGTAGACAGAAAAGGGAACAATTTTTAGCTTTTTTGATGGGTCTTAATAAAATTTATTATATAAATAAAAAAATAATGGATGATACATTATAGTATTTCTTTAGTTCAATATCTGTCATATACTTTTCAATCTAAACTTTGATATCTCTTCATGACAATGTGGTTAATGCATACTGAATTGTATATTTATTCATTTGGCAATAGTAAGGATGGGGACAAATAATTTAATATTCAGATATAAAACCAATAGATTGCTCGAATCCAAATTTGAATATATGATTCACATGGAAAATAATTATAGTCTGCTTAAAAACACAATTTACTACAAATTGACATTTAAGTTATTTTGCATACGACTGTCATGTATTAATAAATGTTTTGATAATACATTTATGTTAACAAAAAATTGCATTTGTCACAATAGCGACAAAGAATACCCCCCCCCCATATGCCATATCATGTAATGAAATGTTGAAAAAGGGCACTTTTGTAATTTGTGCCTGCGTTTGAATGTTGTTAATTGAAAAGTGATCAAGTTAGGGTCTCCATACAGACTAATAGAAGTACATAATGATTCCAGAATAACCCCCTTCACTTTGTAGAAGGGTGTATAAAAACATGTTACAAGGTCCAAGTCAGCAGAATACATACATCGGAAGCATGTGCTTCATCCTCAATGCCCGATATAACAGAGGATATGGCCACGCCCCCTGACCTTGACCTGCTAGCGAACTCCTCGTTGGCAAACACGTTGATCTCCATCTCACTTGCAGAAATAAAACACAACTCACATGACAGGTGTCCTGAATAAATGGTGCATTAAAGAATGGGAGGTATACCACACTTCATGCTGCATTCAGGAGGATGCATCAACAGACCATTTCCGGCCATAGCATGAACAGACAAGTGAAAATATAACAAAATAGCATCATAATTGATTGTAAAGTTGCCAAAAGTTTTTTCCGTGAAGGACAAGTAAGGTTAAAATGAGATTTGTCACCACGGTTTCTTCCTAATTCCATGAGTCATTCACTTGGAATCTACTGCTAAGGAAAAATCCGAAATTGTGGAATCAATATGGATCATTTGTAATCGCTGTGAATCACAAGACAAAACCCATAAAACATGAAGTGGACATTCAATATAACAAAGTATTTAATGCCATAAGCTTGAATACAGAATAAAAGGAATGAAGAATTCTGTGCAGGCATTTAATTGCTAAAGTTCTTTGAATATTTCTTGTAAAATAAAGTTTAGCAGACAACAGACTTCAGACTTCTAGCAAACAAAGACATATTAACATATGCAAATGAAGTTTAAAATTAATATACATAAACATTTAACTTTTAAATGGAACCCAGATATGTCTGATGAAATAAAACACAACAATTAATTTTTAGTCATTTCAGAGATAATTATTTACAAGTTTACCGACTTGCACGTTTCAATAACTTGATTATTTTTTACCAATATAGTTTGTAAATACATGTTATGCAAGTTTTTTTTAAAGATTCAAATAACTAGGTACATGTATTTAACATATTTAATAGACTACTTGTTTATTAATAAAGTAGTTCATGCAAACATGCTTATTGTAAGAAAGAAAATAACAAAAGACATACATACCTGAGTGTAAAGACAAAACAAATAACTACACAAGAACTTCCACAAAGATGAACTGTATGTTGGGTTTCGATACTTTATTACCAACGCATGTACAGATGTTTTATAAAAAAAGGAAGATGATTAACATTATTTTTCTCACTGTTCCAAACTGAATTATTGTTAATTGTTATGATTCTTTGATAAATTGTCAATACTAAACAATTCAATGAATACTGTGTTGCAAATTTGAAAGCAATGCAGAACTGATGATTCAAAACAAATTTACCAGACCTATTTTTTTATTCTACCAGTCAGTATTCATAAAATAAATAAAAAAAGCTTGCTTTTTGTCAGTGATGGAAAATGCAAATAAATGATGTCTCCTAAAAGCATCACACTAAATTGATGTTGTCATCATGACAACTGTTGGTAAAGGAATCCAGCATGCATTCATCTCCATGGCAACCTAAAGTGTGTACCCATACAAAGACTGAGACCCCGTGTCAGGCTGCTAGGCTACCAGAGTTGTGGGTAAACATTCTATCTACATCATACATGCTTGTGCAGTGTGGTTTCAAACAGATACTTTGAAACACTAACAACTAGAAAATAAATATTTGCCAACTGCTCTCGAGTGAATTTGTTGAACAATAAACTAGACAAAAAGAAGCAGATTAAAAACTGCTGATGCAAATATGAGCTTGCTGTCCGCACAGCTAATGAGGGACGACACTCTCCGCTTTAATGGTATTTTTGGGTTAAGGGTAGTCTCTTCTTAGCAAAAATCCAGTTTTAGACAAAAGTGTAGTTCCTGATTAGCCTGTGCACATGCACATGCTAATCTGGGACTACACGTAACGCACATGCATTGAGTCTGGTTTTTCCAGAGCTCGGCTCATTTATCGAAAGCAGAGTAATTTGCTCCTTTCTTAAAACCTGTCAAGGAGTTTACCGTACAGACTGATTGTAAATTCTTCTAATTTTGTAAACAGATTAAGCATTGACTATTCAAAGCAAAATTGGTCTTTGTTATAACAAAAATAATCTTGATAAAAGTATTTTCCGCATTGTGAGACCAGTGAATTCACAACAACAATTCAATAATTGTTAACTTACGGAATGAAGAGTCCATACAGAGTTTGGAGACAAGAATACTCAGGGGAGTGGTACCCATGAGAGGATGGCAGGCTGATGGATAATGAACAACAGTAATTTGGAAAATTATTCGTCTGTAGGAGGATTATTAATATATTGAACTCTTCATACATCTAATATTTTGTTCTTATCCACATTTTTTTAATTTGATAAAATGTGCAGGGGCCTCTAGCATTTATTTCCCATAATGATTCTTTTATACTGCAAAATTAATATTTGGTTCTTACAGCTTATGTATAAACATCATAAGTTATTGCTGAATAAAATATTGTTTCATATAAATTAGTATAACACTATATACCTTTGATGGCAAGACTTAACAGTGTAAACTATGCATGCTTCTAGTATTGCCGAGATAGCTAATTACAATGCTTTAAAAGAATAACAATGTGACAATTTTAAGAATGACCTACACAAATACATGTACAAAATGTGCAATGCAATGTGCTATCAGTGTTTAAATACATGAACATATCCTGTAAAGAACTATTCATCTATTCAAAGATCCACATTATCATGGTGCAACAATACACTGATGTGCCTTTGATATGTAACCTACAGGAAATGGCCAGCTTAATATCTTGGTACAACATAATGTTTACCTCGAAGTCCAGTCCCAATACTTTCTGCTGCAGACGGAATAATAAACTATGGTATGAAAAAGACCAAGTTCTTGCCTAACAGCTCCAAAAGCTGAGTTATGAAAAGAATCCAAAGATTTGGTAATTTTAAATTTTATATACGGAGGTAATGGACCATCGGGGACTGAAATTGATAGTAGTAATTCCTTCCTCTAGTTTCCTCTAGTTTCCATTGTGAGTAAATAAAAATATCAATAAGATTGATGAAGAGCAGAAACTCTTGAAGAGTCTTCAAGATTGGAAAATATTTTATTTCGTACTGAAACCACACTGAGCAAATATTTGTACATAGAATGGTTACACCCTGAAGGTCTCACCACCAAATTGTACTACCTAGGTTGTGTGTGTCACAGGGTTAAAGCATGCCATGTTTCACATGTTGTTGAATCATAAATCAAATAACAGCTGGAGAAAATATATTCAATTTTATAGTAACTGCTTTTTGGCATGATTGTGAAACATGCTTATACTGGCAAGTAAAAATTAGATTGTTATTAAAAAATATAGGAATGTGTATGGTTAAATAAGGTAAGAAAAAAATTATGATAAAACACAACAAGTTAACAGACAAAGAATAGCCAAAATAATTAATGTGAGGAGATTATAAATGTAATTAAAAACATACAAAAGAAATCAGAGAAACAAAGTACACTTTCAGAAATTAACAAACTTCACAAGTGTTTAAAAACAACTCAACCACACCAACAGGATGCCATGTTCTGCAACTGTGTCTCAACTGAGACCCTTAGATCCAACAATTGCACCACAGTTGCACTGAACCATTCTGCTACTGAAGGCCAAACTAAAACACACATGGCACACAGAAAGAAGGTAAGGCCAGCTAACATTGCCAACTACAAATACCTGGCATCAGTCAGTCTTTGATATGGGACACATATAGCGTCCCTGTGGGAGAGTAAGTCATCATACACCTTGTTCAGCTGCCGTTGGGATTCAGAGTCACTAGCGGGGTTCACATGTGACTCGTTTACCACATGGTCACGCACCCTACAGCCCTGTAATACAGCCCCTATTTCGTTTCGCTGATTCATAGAAAACTTTATACATTTGAGGTGCACTTTGTTAAAAGGGGGTTAAATGCATGTGCGTAAAGTGTAGTCCCAGATTAGCCTCTGCAGTCCGCACAGGCTAATCACGAACGACACTTTCTGCCTAAACTGGATTTTCGTCAAGAGATGTCTTCCTTTAAACAAAAAATACCATAAAGCGGAATGTGTCGTCCCTGATTAGCTTGTGCAGACTGGACAGGTTAATCTGTCTGCACAGGCTAATATGGGATGACACTTTACGCACATGCATTTAACCCCATTTTCACAGAGCAAGCTCATTTTACACTTTCAAGCAGTGGCTGTACTGTCCTGGTCACTCATACAATACCCTTGACAAGAAATGGTTCTCAGAGGTCTCATAATATTATGACAGTTAACTTGAAAACAGTAGACACCATGATATGAATAAAATAACTTCAATCTACCAGAAACAATTCTTGAATAAACAAGGCTCGTCACCCTAGGATGACATATGCCCCCTTTTTCCACATTTTTCGAAACCTAAACGCAAACTTTAAAGTTTAATGTGTGACGGAATTTCAGACGGACAGACAGATGGACGGATGGACGGACAGACGGACAATGTGATCACTATATGCCACCCTACCGGGGGCATAAAAACTCATCAAACAATAACAGTGTTGCATTCCCACTTAAGCAATACTTCAATCATCAAATTTGCAAATTTGGCCAAGAGCAGCTAAATTCTTTTATAATTACTTCATGCTAAGAAAATTTACAAACACCATGACTATATGAAAACGAGAATCTGAGCAAGCCTGATTCATCAGTTTACTTGTGCAGAGCTTGTTGGCTTGTGCTTATTTAGATAAGTGAGACTTAACTACCTTGTTCTGTTGTGTTGGATCAAACCTCAGGCATTTCTGATGGCAGCAGGGGTAGGAACCAAGAAACGCCGTATCAATCGCCTCGTTGTCAAAGCGGGGTGCCTCCGGGTGGTACTTGCAGTGCCCGTAGTCCGTGCATGAGAACATCTCCCCACAGCGACCACAAGACAGGTAGTGGATTGTGCCCCAAATCCTCCAGTACACCTATGAAGCACATGTCAATACCACCTATACAGGTGTGGCAAAACCAAGTGCCCGTATTATCCGAGATCATGTACACTCAATTGAAAGTTTGACAGAATTCGCTTTATAATTACTATAGGGACAAGTCACAAGACCTGTGACTTTCACCTTTGGATGACCACAGGTCAAAGCAATATATTGATATTGTGTTGAGAAAGTGTTCAAGTAACTCTTAACTTAAAAATCCATATGGGTTCTCTGTTTCCCCTGAGAAAACAAATATATCAATTTGGGTGATTGTATGTCAATGCACTTTTTTGATCAAACTTTCAACAATGGTACATGGACAGACAGACCATCAGACCCTACAACCAACACACAGGTGCAAAGCAACATATATCCACTTCTTTGAGGCATTATGAGGTGCTTCTTGTTTATTCATTATCATTTTTGTAAAATTCCAAGTAGACAAAGATAGCTGCAATTGTATAGCTCATGTTGAAATGCTCCACCATGTTAGCAAGTAAGAAGACTGTATACATGTACATGTATATGTAACAAAAGCCCTTCCACTTACATCTCTCCATGACTTGAGCTGTGTTTTCAAGTCAATAAGGTACTGGTTGATATCAAATGTTGTATCCTTCACATGGCAGAATGTCAGCTGACCCCGCTTGTCAATGGTCATCCTAAAAACAAACACAACAAGCTTTTCACCATTAAATGCCACCCCACAAAAATATGTCCAAGCATCTATCTAGAATATTTCAAAATTTTATCTTTGGCCTGTTCCAATGGCCAATAATAAACACACAAGCAAAAGGCTACGACTTGAAATAAATTCGGTCCGACTTGGAATCTCACAATTGCCGTATTTAAAGGGTAAACAAAGGGCTCGACATTAATTTTTAAATACACTTGTCCAGTCAGGCTAGTGGCTTAACAATTTGACTTGTCCTGATTGCAAAGTTATTGGTCCTGACTTAAAGATGAACTTTTTATTTCATATATCTATTACAATATTTCTTAGAAGTTTTATTTTAAATTTGTTTATAATAATGCTATGACTAGAAGAGTGTCTCCTGGTGTTGTCTCTAAATATTTCAATATGATTAAAAGAAACCAATGATGCAAAATGACTGAAATCATAAACTATCAATTTACTATTTTAACCCGTTGCATGCTGGGAAATTTTTCATCTGCTAAAATGTCGTCTGCTGAATTTCTAAAATTAGCATTTTCTTCGTTTTTTTTAAAAGAATACTATCAGAATAGCAAACAGTTTGGATCCTGATGAGACGCCACGTTCTGTTTGCAAAAGGCCTTCAAAATCCGGTTCCAGCGCTCAAAGGGTTAATGCTCAGTATTATGCTACAATCACTACTGTATAAGAGCATGAATAGTTAAACACACATTTATATTGCAAACAAACTAGAACTTCCGAAAGAGTATAAATTGTCAACAATTAATGTGTAAAAAACTGTCGTAAATAAACCACATCCTAGAATGACATATGAGCACCAGTTTGGTAAAATAAACTATACAGTTAACAGTTTTGTATGACATATGAGCACCAGTATGGTAAAACAAACTATACAGTTAACATATGAGCACCAGTTTGGTAAAATAAACTATACAGTTAACAGTTTTGTATATTTTTGTGCGTGAAATTTTGGAATACCTTGTGTTTTATCCTGTAAATGTAGACAACAAGTTTTCAAAGGAAAATCCAGCGAAATTGCTGGATTTTGTTTCCGCATTTCTTGATACTTTTTAGGGAAAAAGAAGTGCTTAAATTTTTTCACTTGCCAGTAACTCGCTGTTAGGTTTTATGCTGTTTGCTGCTCATGAGTATCTGAGGGTTAGAAATGAAGCCTTTAAAACTTGAACTCTATTAAGAAAGGTCTTTAATTGAATTAGATTTTCTAAGGGAATAAAAACAGGTCAAAATGCGCATCTGAGCTAGAAAGGGAGAACATGTTGGCCATCTCTATCTCACCTGCTTGGCATACACTTTACCCTGGTCTCCAAGTTGTGGGTCAGCATTTTCTTGCAAACTGAGCATCTGGAAAGATGCCAAACAAATAGAACAGTGGAAACAAATATTCATCAACATCTAATAAATGGTAAACGGTAGTTTTAAATTCGCAACAGTTGAGAATAGATATACCACAAAACATAATAAATAACAATATATTATTTGTAATTTACTTACCTAAATAGGGTAGAGGCATTTTCTGGACAGTCCTGACAGGTAAAGTCACTTTCAAACAACTTCTCTAGCTTTTTAGCAAACAGTTTACTGAAAAAGACATTTTTATCTCAATTAACCGGTTGTCAAAAAATAATATTGCTTATTTTTAGATTATTGTTATTTATTTTCCTAGTTGACTTTGGAATTACGATGTTTTAGCGGTCAACTACATGTGCAAACCTATATTATCTACCTTTTAAATTTATCCTTTCTGTCTTTGATGTCATCAGCCTCATTATGTGAGAACAAATCAGCAATCCTGAAACAATAAATATGAATAACAAGCTTTCTTTCTAATATATAAATTATCAATTATAAAACAACATGACTTCTGTTATTAACCCTTTGCATGCTTGGAAATTTGTCATCTGCTAAAATGTCATCTGCTGAATTTCTAAAATTAGCATTTTCATCGATTTTTTTCAAAGAATACTATCAGAATAGCAAACAGTTTGGATCCTGATGAGACGCCACGTTCTGTGGCGTCTCATCTGGATCCAAACTGTTTGCAAAGGCCTTCAAAATCCGGTTCCAGCGCTTAAAGGGTTAAAAACCAATACAAAAACAAAAACAAAACAAATATCAACATGCAGAGCTAGAAAAGATGGACAATTACCTGGCTACCAGTTTGTCGTTGATGCAGTTCATGTTACATGGTGTGCTCACAATGGCACTCATGTTTCCATGGCAATACTCAATACAATCCTGAACCTGCAAAGTCAATAGAATTTGTTGCTTGAATACTGGTGGGTAGGAGTTTATTTCAACTGTATAACAACAAAACACTTATCCAGAAGTGGAACTTATATGAAATTAAAGAAGTTAATACAACATTTTGAGGATATTTAACTTTAAAACACTCAATCAAATTTTTTACAATGTGCCAAATACAATTGTACGAACCAAAGCATCCATTTTAAGAAAATCTGAAGAAATAAGGATGGAAATGACGTTGTTGGGCTCTGCAACAAAGAAAAGAACACTATTAGAAACATTCATCTGGGGGTAACAGCTGGAATAACAAGAAACCGTCATAGACGGGTGATGCTCCCCAAAGTTTTTTTTGTCACAATATTGCATTATAAATTCAGATAAAAGGAAACGTTTTGAGGGGCATAACTTTGGACAAAATAATACGATGGATGGTTTAGCAACTTCAATTTTAAGGGCCATAACTCTCTAAACAAGAGCACCGCATAGCAGTTGCCAATGCTCAGCTGTGGGTGCTTGGGTTTTGTTTTTTTGACCTTTGACCTTGAAGGTCATAATTGACCATGACCTTTTTACCACTCCAAATGTGCAGGTCAATGAGATACACATGAAAAACCAAAAAAATAAAAATTAATAAAAAAAAATGTTTTGACCTTTGACCTTGAAGGATGACCTTGACCTTTCACCACTCAAAATGTGCAGCTCCATGAGATACACATGCATGCCAAATATCAAGTTGCTATCTTCAATATTGCAAAAGTTATGGCCAATGTGCTTGGAATTTGTTTTTTTGACCTTTTACCTTGAAGGTCATTATTGACCTTGACCTTTTCACCACTCAAAATGTGCAGGTTGATGAGATACACAGGAAAACCCCCCCCCCCAATTTTTTTTTT
>VMBQ01000631.1:179417-253453 GCA_007657795.1 Dreissena rostriformis
TTCACTGGGGGCTGACGAGGTCAAAGCGTAGTCCGTTTGTCTACGACGTCGGGTATATTTTTTACTACGAAACATTGTGTCAATACACTACTTAATCAGGTGAGTTTCATCTTTCTGGTATTAATGGATTAGAGAACGGAACATCCAGTAATGGTAGGTATTTATTTTCAATTACATACTAATTACAAATGCGCGTAGTTGCAACCTTTACATTGATTTTGAGCTAAAATCGAAATATATTGATGTGAAGTAATGCATAAGGTGGTTATACTGTTAAAATAGCCAATTACAGTAACTTAACTTAAATGAAACTACATGTTACTTTGATACACTGAACATAAAACATTTTAAAGTACAAAACAGGTTACGAACATATATTTTAATCATTTAAATGCTTTGTTTCGAAGGAAATTACAAGCCGCTTTATGTATAGGATTTGCACAGAGTATGTATTGGTTGTGCAACAAACTACAAAATTTAATATAATGTATAGGTTACTCAACGAAGTACACCAATCTGTACTTCGATGGCATGTGTATTGACAAACCATATACCTGACGTCGTAGACAAACGGACTACGCTTTGAGCTCGTCAGCCCCCAGTGTTTCCCCCATCAATTATGGTGGACGTACCAGTTATCAAACACCTAAGAAATTCATTAAATTCACCTAACATTGAAAACACTTAAAATAACAAAATTAATGTGTTTTAACAAATTACTAACAGTTCAATCATTTAATAACTTATCTGTAAAGTTTTCCAGCAAATATCCTTCAAGAATTCATAACAATGATTCCCTGGTTATTGTCACCTCTAGCAGACAAAACAAAATGGCGGCCGATGTTAACATGACCTATTACCGGACAGTTCATAAATACTACTCCAGGGAATATAAACAAACATGACAATCACGTGACCCGGACTCGACGAAAAAATCTGCGTCTGCTGCAATCAAAATTGCAAACGGAAATATGCTTTTTGGTGTGTAAAGGCACATTTTGATAAATGCATTCAAAAAGTAATAGCAAAGCAAAAAACACATAAAACCGTGTAAATAACAATAAATGCATTCCTTTTACCTGTTTTCAGCGCATTTGTTTCAAGCTAAGTAGGCAAGTAGGTCATGGACTTCATGTACGACCATTTGTTTACGGATGTGACATCATGCGCACTTTTGCGCATGCGCATACGGAACCAAAACAAAACCTCGGATAATAGGTGCTGTTCGATAACAGGTACTTATACGATAAACCCAGACCCTGAACCATAAACCGGTACTTACAGTTCTTTGCTTCATCACATACATGTATCACCATCATTGGGCTGAAATACAGCAACAACATATGTGAGCATAAACTGTGATGGAAATCACATAATTATTGTATGTGAATCTATGGATGGTTATTTTCAAATTATTTTTGCTGTTTAATATTTAGTTTAAACATATATATATATTTTGGCAAGAACATCATTTATCAAAATACAGTATAAAATTAGTATTAGAAAAGAATTTGACATTTTTGGAAGTGTATTGAAAAACCTTTGCTTTTTTGAAAAACAAAATCACTGAAACTGTCTGTGCTGTTGAATGCAACCAACCCTTTGTCTGATGATTTGGAATCGCCGCCGCTGTCTTTCCCAGCTTCCTTGTCATCCTTGGTTCCTGCAGTGAAAACCTTAGATTGTAAGAATCAATACATACAGTACTCAAAACAACCATTCATCAATTGCAAGGGATACCGTCAATAGACAAATCAATTAAGTCTTGAAAAAGGTATACATGAAACTGTGCACCATGTTATGATTTTAGTAAAATAACAAACAAACATGTCAAAATGTACGATCATATCAATAGATTTTTGGTTGACAAATGACAGCAACTAAATTTTGCACACATGTACAATTTAAGCATAATAAGGTAGTTTACAATCATATTACCTTTAGGTTTCAAGGCAGAGCTTGGTCTGCTACCTTTAATTGAATCTGGATCAGACATATTCGGCAAGATAGAACTGCCTTGACCATTTGCGGATTTCTCAAAATTTTCATATGGAAACACCTCCCCACTGAATAACAGTTCTTCATATCGCCTGGCAACCTAAAATATGTATTCATATATGTATTAAGATTATGTAATTCACTTTTTCATAACACTGCAATATTTAATAAAATGAAATTTAAATTAAATTTAATCAAATTAAACCTTTAATATGAAGTAGAACACACAAATTCAAAATAAGTTTGATCACACCAACCATTCCAGCTGTTGTGCCAGGCACAAGTTTTGCTATGGCTTCCCAGTTTTTGCTCTGTATGTTGTTGAAGTCCTGTGAGGCAATCAGTGTCTTTAAAATAAGATCCAGGGCTACCCCAGCCCTTGACATTGGCTCCACTGAACTCATTGCACTATGTTTAATATGCCTGTTTTTCAGCACCTTAAACAGAAAAAGAAAGTTTTTTTTCAGCCAACAGAACATAATCATGTTTGACCTAGATTTATTGAGATAATTATGAGGCTGGAGAGGTCCATGCCCATAGACTTGCACATATTTCCTTGTTTAAGGGAATGCAAACATACAACAATGGTTTTATGTTCACCAATAACTGTTGCATGAATTTGGGCATTAACATTAACATAATCATTTACATAAAGAAGACAAGTTATAAAAACATTTTTGAAGAAAAAAAACTTGCTAGAACTTAAGATAATAATGAACATTATTACTCATTGCAGGCCATGAGCAAAATGTTTAAATCAGTCACATAATACAAATAATTTCCCTTAATGGGTTTAAAGAATCTAGCGTCTGAAAAGTTTTTAAAGTGGCGACTGAGCAATCTGGGCTCTGAGTCATATAACTGGTCATCATGAATTATTTAAGGGCAAAACTCACGTCTCAATATTTATTTCAACGATGTTTGTCTTTTTTAGATCGGTCTAGTTATTCTTACTTAGGGCTAAATTTACTCTCAGTCACATTCATGTTGATAACATAAAATAAAGATTACTAAATAATTGCAATAAATTATTATCTGGATTTGAAAACCAAAAAAAAAACTACAAAACCAATAATTCCATTATTTCTCATTACAAAGGCTTAATAATAACATGGATGATGATTAAATAGAGTCAAACATTTTAAATGTCATCTCATGTTAACGATTAGTCTAAATAAGTAAACGTTTAACAGGGGATAATCTTGTCATATACAGGGGTTGGCCTAGGGTCAAATTTGAGGGAGAAATCACTTCTCTAGCTCTTGACTGGCATTTAAGGACAAGTCAGAAGAAATCAAGAAGTCATGTTCTATGGTTTTAGCATACATGTCTTGTAATTAGTTGCATTTTTTCACCATTTGATAATCCTGTAACATCATGTCAGAAGTTATCTTTAAAATTTCCCTTCAGAATCAGAGTAAGGCCATAGAAAATAAATAAATAGATTCTCATCCAAATTTTGGGGAACATTGGGGCGGGTGGGTGGTTTTTATTTTGTATTTTTCATTTTATGTGTCAGACCTATATATAAGTAATGAAATGTTCACGAATTTGTTGGTTTATATGCATAACACCTATATGCATGTATGTATGTAAAATTATATAGAATAAAAGAAATACATTATCAAAATTTGACATTGAATATAAAACATTGACTAGACAAAGAGTATTAAAGAAAATACAAATCTGTAACAGAACCCTTTACATTATTTTTTCAGTATGATTAGATATTATTGATTAAAACATCAGATGACACCTGTGTCAATTCTAATTTATTTGGGCCGACGAAGGCACAGACGATTTTCGGGTGGTCAACTTGCAACGATGAGGCTTGATCATACGAACCACAAATGAACTCATCGTAGTCTGCAAGAGTTAAAGTTTCTGCACATTTTGACACCTCATACCAATCTTTTACGGTTGTAACATCGTTTCTACACCTCAAAATAAGAAACATTTTGTTGTTGTTTTCGCTCGATTACTTAAATTGCAGACGACACTCGTGTGCTGTTAATAATCAATAAGCGTCTCGGAGACATTGAGTTGCTGATTCGCACTTTGCTATTTTCGTACTCATTCAGCCGTTTCGTCCTCAGTATTTTGCGGCTCGAATTTTTTCAAAATAAAAAATGTTGGGGCGGGATGATTTTCGATGGGCGGGCGGGGATGAGAATCTAGGAATTTATTTTCTATTGCCTTAAATTATTTGACGTAGATCATGGATTTACAAATATTTTTTTTCTTTTTTGTTTGTTTTAATTTACATATTGAAAGCTGGTCTTAAGCATCATTCATTTGATTACAACACTTATCATGATGTCACTGAAGAACACAAGGAAATGAAACCTTATTGTGGTCGCAACTTAGCCCCACTGAATTTAAAACTTAAACTTTAAAGTTGCTTGGACTTGCATGATCAGAACAATTGAACCGTTAAAGCATGCGTTACAAGTAAAAGCAAAGCAGTTTAAAACCAAGGCTGATTGTTGTAAACATATTTTCTTGCAAATTCTGATAGTAAATGAAGACCTAAAATCAAGTTAATCACCTTTGTCCGTTTGACAATTGTTGTTCTCCAAAACTAAGGACTCAGTGTTGAGACAATGTTTAAACGAAACTATTTATATCGACATTTATTATATCGTCTTGTTTTGTTGATATAATTAACCTAATTACGATAATTTATTACTTGTATGTTATTTCAGTCTTATTTGCTCATTTGTCTCGTTTAAGCAATAGTAACTCTTAGTATTTCTAAGATATTGGTAAATTAAATTCGTTGCAAATTCTATTCTGTCAAGTTACCGGAAACAGCATGAAGTCACAAACAAAACAAATTGCAAACGAATTGAAAGAGAAAACAGAAAGATGTTTGAAAAGCAGAAAACATTCAAATGACATAATTGAAATTGTGTCAAAATTGCAGGTGAGATACTACTTATTTATTGAAAATATGCAGTTCAACACATGTTTTGTTTATCTGTGTTATTTTTCGGATATGTTACATTTCGGACGATACAGATTACATTTCGGACGATACATTGATAATGTTGCATTCCTCTAACTCGCTGTGTAACCCTCCGTGGTCCAATGTCACAAGTTGTGTCTATTTTTTTTTAAAGAGTTGTTCATCTCTGGAACAAAGGCGATCTATCTATCAGTGAACTACCGCCTTTAGAAAAACAGTATAAATCAAAGTTACCCTACCTAATTATAACAACACCTGGAATAGAGAAACTATTAACATCACTGAAAGATTTGGAGCCAAATGCTATCAAGAACTGTGAGGTATTCCCAGAAACTTTAACTGTCCACAGAAATGACCGGATTACAGGGCTTTTTTTCCTGACTTTGTGAAGCGGCCCTGGCCCCCTTACTATGTGAAAAAATGAGTCGCGAACTTTTCAAAATTGTGAAAAAATGAGTTGCAATCTTTTCAAAATTGTGAAAAAATGAGTTGCAATCTTTTCAAAATTGTGACAAATTGAGTCGCAAACTTTTCAAAATTGTGAAAAATTGAGTCGCAAACTTCTTAAAATTGTGAAAAACTGAGTCGTGAAATTATTAAAATTGTGAAAAACGGCCCATTTTGTAAAAATTCACGGCCATGTTAGGTTTGTGAATTGTCCTTTTCAAAATTGTGAAATGTCCTTCCACGGCCACTCATAAAGAAGGAAAAAAAGCCCTGNCGAAACGATAACATCCTAGACCTCGTGTTTACAAATAACCCTTCACTGGTTAAAACATCCACATCAGTACCAGGTATTAGTGACCATGCTATGATTGTCACAGAATTTAATATTATTCCCCATGTGATCAAGCAACATCCTCGAAAAATATATCAATACTCTAAAGCGAGTTGGCCTACCATATCTGAAGCCACAAAGGAACTATCAGCCACCATATTAGCATCTAACCCATCACTACCAATTGAAAACCTATGGGAAACATTAAAGTCAGGAATTCACAAAATTGTAGACAAACATGTTCCATCCAAAATGTGTAAACACCGGAAATCCCTACCCTGGTTCAAGAAAGATCTACACAGGATGACAAAGCGCAAAGCAAGGCTTCACAAGAAAGCTAAGGTAACCAACAATTGGGACACCTACAAGCGCTACCAAAAACACTGCAAGAAGGCTTTTAAAAAGGCTGAAATTGATTATATAAACAACACCATCCAAAGCGGACTTGACGAAAACAACACAAAGCCATTCTGGAGATATGTTAAGTCACGCCGCCAAGACAACACAGGCGTAGCACCGCTTAAAAAAATGGGTCAACTTATGAATGATAGCAAAACAAAGGCACAGATACTATTAGACCAATTCAGCTCAGTTTTCACTAAAGAAGATAAAGATGGGGTGTTACCCAACCTTAACAAAGATGGGGTGTTTCCCAACCTTAACAAAGATGGGGTGTTACCCAACCTTAACAAGAAAACAAGATCAATACCCCCACTACACATAACAGAGGAAGGCGTAAAGAAATTACTTGCTGATTTGAACATTTCCAAAGCTAGAGGCCCAGACAGTATCCCAACCATTGTTCTCAAGAACTGTGCAGCTGAACTAGCCCCAGCCATGCAATATATCTTCCAGAAATCACTGGACCAAGGGACGCTACCAAGTGACTGGCGGAATGCAAACATCGCCCCTGTCTTCAAGAAAGGAGATGTCCACCTGGCAGAGAATTATAGACCTGTATCTCTAACATCAATATCATGTAAACTTCTCGAACACATAATCTGCAAACATATACTTAACCACCTAGAACAGAACAAAATACTTACTTCACTCAACCACGGCTTTAGATCTGGCTATTCCTGAGAAACGCAACTAATTACAACCATCCATGACCTCCTAACTAACTACGACAAGGGAAGCCAAATCGACATGGCCATACTCGACTTCTCAAAAGTGTTTGACACTGTCCCACACGAGAAGCTCCTGATTAAACTTTCCGGTTATGGCATCGATGGACCACTGAATACATGGCTAAGAGACTTCCTCACCAATAGCAACATGCAAGTTGTCCTAGACGGGGAGAAATCCACAACCGCCCATGTTGACTCAGGAGTACCTCAAGGAACCGTCCTCGGCCCACTTTTGTTTTTGTGCCACATAAATGACCTTCCTGACACAGTTAAGTCACAAGTACGACTGTTCACAGACGATTGCCTCTTGTACAGGCCCATACGATCCATGCAAGACCACATAGCCCTTCAAGACGACCTAAAAGCGTTGGAAATCTGGGCATCTTCAGGGCGAATGCGTTTCAATGCCAAAAAATGTTACATTCTTAGCATTAACAACCGCTCATCTCACTTCTATGAACTAGATAAACACATCCTTCAACAGGTCATAGAAAATCCATACCTATGCGTCACCATATCCTCCAACTAAAACTGGGACACCCACATCAATAGAATAGTCAAGAAAGCTAACTGTACCCTAGGATTCATACGTAGAAACCTCAAACACTGACCGATCACCTGTAGAAAAACAGCTTACTTAGCGTTAGTCAGATCAACACTTAAGTACAGCTCTGTGGTATGTGATCCACATAAGCAAAGCATATTGACAAGATCAAGCGCATCCAGAGACAAGCGGCTATATTCATCTCAGGGGATTACCGCTCGCGGGATGAAGGCTGTGTATCATCAATGCTGAAAACACTGGAACTCCAAAGCCTACAGGACAGACTAAAGACCAATCGACTTACCTTCCTGTACAAAGTTGTTGGGGGGAAGGTGCCAGCCTTACCTTGTCATGACATATTAACACCAGCAAGAAATAAACGAAAAGTTAAACCTAAATCATTTAATGACTATCAAGCTACAAACATTCAAGAAAACCAAATGACAAATAATACAAAGTGCTTTAAAACTTTTGAGACAATGGCTCTACTGCGTAGGAATTTCAAGAACTGCCCCGTAGATTGTAGGAAAACAGCGTACCTAGCCTTAGTGAGATCTTGCCTGGACTATGGCTCTTCAATTTGGGATCCTTATTTGACTCGTGACATTGACAAAATTAAAAAAGTGCAAAAACAAGCTGCTGGCTTCATAACTGGAGACTACAAATCACGAGAGGAAGGCAGCGTTACCAACATGTTAAAACAACTAGAATTACCACTGCTCCAAGAACGGCGTAAAGTCAACCGCCTAGTGATCCTCTACAAAGTGGCCGAGGGGCTGGTGCCAGCTTTACCAGCAACTGAATACTTGAAACCAGCAAGGGTTAAAAGACATATTAAGGCAAAACATATAGTGACTGTGTAACATCAAATATAATAGACAAACAAGTGATTAATAATGCTAGAGGCTTTGTGATTAAAAACACTAATAGTACACAACTCAAAAACTCGTTCTTCGTGAAAACCATCATGTGGAACCATCTGGATAGTTGAGTGGTCCACGCAGAGACAGTTGAGGGCTTTAGGGCTGCCCTTCATTTTGATTAAGGGCTCTCCCCAGTGTGTCACGCTGTAGCTGGCCCTTCACTGTACCAAGCAGAAGCAGAAGTTACACGTGTGCATTTTGTGGTTATCTCCTATATTCAGTGTGTTACTTACTGTAACATTGTGGTGCCTTTCGTAAGAGAATAAGTTGAAAGATGAAGATATGGTTTGCATTAAATTTGGTACCTTGCTTTTGCCAAAATTTCACTGCCCATATCCTGTTTTTGGCAGTGTTTTATTCAGACAACATACACTTTCTTTGAAGGTACGTGACATCTTTTTAATTGCCATTTTTGGAAGAAAACATATTCATCATTAAATTTTTACCAGACTTGCACTGTCTGAAATAAAGAAAAGACAAGAATTATCAATTGTTAGCTGGCTATTTTACAACAGGATCCTTAAGGAAATGGATTTAAGTTTAACTAATGATAATGGTTCATGCTTGCTGCTTGTTGATACAGTATGGGAAGGAATTATTCTGTCTCATAAGGTTGTCTGTTTGTCTGCCCCCTAAACTTAAAAGTTTCTAGATCTACTTAGTTAAGGATTTTGAAATGACTTGGCACAAATATTCATCTACCTTTGATAGTGTGTATCTCTCAAGAACTTTAAGGCCACGGTCAAGCTCATTGTCACACTTTGAGGAGATATTATGTCTGACTACAATAGTTATTTTAGAAATAAGACAATGCATGCCCTATAACTTTACAATGCAGTAAAGGATTTAAAACAGACAACATAGCACAAATGCTAAAAAAATACCGGTAAAAGACATTTTTTGTGTGCACAAGAACCGCATCGCTTTACTTAAAGGTTATACTTGGAGAGCAAAATTCAAAATGCAGCATTGATTGGCAATGCTCAAGCAAAGATGTCTTAGTGGCCAGGGGAATATAATGTGGCATATATTAAAAATCAAAGAATGATTTCAGCTATCAGGAGGTCATGGGTTCAATACATACTCTTGGAGCATTTGTATATTTGAATATTTTGTTAAATACCTTTTTAAAAATAAAAACATAACATCTGCATATATTTAAATATTTTGTTTAATTTGATGTTTTAAAGGATGATGATGTCTCCACTGTGCTGCAGTGTGTAAGGAGCACCCACAGGCTGTTCAGTCACTATCTTGAAGTGGGAGAGCTTTCACTGGAACAACCCCAAGGTACTGTAACTTTGAAATATTTATTAATTTGTTAGAAAATTAAAAGATAGGACAGCACATATAAGTTAATTAAAAATGTGTTCCGATTATTAATTTTAATATATGCCACATAAAATTTTCGTTGAACTACCCCTTGTATCAGATACAAGGGGTAGTTCTACAAAAATATTATGTGGCATATATTAAAAATCAAAGAATGATTTCAGCTTGAGTAAACACTTTGGAAAGGTCAACACGAAGCATTGGGGCTTTTTACAGAATTCTAGCCTGCCTCACACTTAGTCCAGAATTTAAAAAAAAGGCACAACAAGTGGAAATAAACATTATTCTCATATTATCAAAGATCAAACTAAAAAGCAATAGCAGAGAATACTAGTTTAATTTAATTGCATTTTAATTACTAAACTGTTAAGATACACAAGAGCAACAGAATTGCAACTTTTTACTACAAGATGAAATGAAAGAAATATCTTCTAAAAAACATTTATCCATTCTTGTTTATAAGATTCCAGACCCTAGCATATGATTATATGGTACATACATGTATTCCAGATCATTGTTATGATCTTCAGGAAAAAGAATTCATACAGGGTGCAAAATGCCTAATTACATAGCTTACATGCAAATGTTTAATACTCATATTCTATGTAATCAACATAAAACTTGTATTTAATTATTACTTTTAATAGAGAAAACTTTATGACATAAACAGGCCCTCGCAAAGCAACATACATGTACTCACTATCTTGACATTCCTAACATGTACATGCAGTGTAGATCTGTTTATACAGAACCATAATTTGTATGACATGGATAAACATAATAGCACATTAATGCCTTTTATTAAGTGTTTGCTTATTTAAATTTGAGCAGTATCATTATTTTGAAAGTAGAAGGGGTCCAAAAATGATGATATAATGTAATTGTGAAACTTATAATGTCAGTTATCAGTCTGCCAGACTGTAAATAATACCAAAACAAAATATGATATTGAACAGGTAATGAAGCTGGAGATAAATACAGACACTGGTTGCAAGAGAGATATAAAGATGCAATAGAAAGACTGGTGGAATGTTTACTACATAGCAGCACAGATATTCAGGTGAAAAACATTTAGTCCACTTTAAGTTGTTGCTTTGAATTTTATACTCAGTCTGATTATCTTTAATTGTTTGACTTCATAGTAACACAACATATCAGCATATAATTGGCATATTAAATACAATTTGAATTCAATGAAATTTGCAAATGGTTTGCATTTATGCAAAAGTTGTGTTTTTATCCTTTACTTGTCTCTGTATGCTAGTTGAATAGGGAAAGTGTGTGTATATTTTATGTTATATTGCAGATAAAAATAATTTTAGATACATGTATTAACAAATGTAATGCAGTTTTGAGATTGATATGAGCTTGTCCTTTCAACTACTCTTTAATTTTTCATTATATTTACATAAAACTTTTCACGCTTCAATCAAATGTAGTGTGTGACATAATTTTTGCCATGATGAAATTCAAGGTTACCAACTGGCAGCTATCTTGGATGAGTTATATGAGCCGAGTCATGAGTAAATGGGTCTTATGCCATATGAAACCTGGTCAGAACATTTGTCCCATTGGTATCTCGGCCGAGTTTGAAAGACTTGATCATGTGGGGTTGTAAACTTGGCAAATATATCAAATTAAAGAAAAATCTTTTGAACACTCTAGTATTCACATATTTTGCTCAATCATCATGAAACTTACTTAGAATATTTGTTCCGATGATACCTGAGCTGAGTTCAGAAATGGTTTTGGGTTTTTGAAAAACATGGCTGACAGGAGGTAGAGCAGTTTTCCTTATATTTTTGAAGTGGAACCATTTTAACATGCTAGAAGTAGCACTTTTGACCAAATCAATATAAAACTCACTCAGAACATTTGTTCTTATGATATTTCTGCCATGTTTGAAAATGATTATGTTCTGTGAAAAAATGTCCGCCAGGATGCTGGAAGTTTTGCATATATTGCTCAAGTTAAACCATGTAAATACTATAGAAGTATCATTTTTTGCCCGATCATCATGAAACATGCTCATAACATAAGTTAATTTGTGGTTTAGTTCTAAAATGGTTTCGAATACATCAAAAGCTTTTCAGCTCAGTTCAGTTCTGGCAGGTTTCAGGTGAGCATCATAGGACCATGGTCCCTCTTGTTACAATGTCCTTCACTCTTATCAATAGTTCTTGCATGGTTTTTAATAAACATGTGGTAGCCAAAGTCTCTAAAACAGCAGGGATTTTTCAGGAATTGGCTCTGTCAGTGTTGATGAAATTGGTTGTGAAGGAGTCCAAACACCCACTGAACACCACTGCAGACGCCAAGACACATTTTCCTGTGCAGTTGTTTAAGGTAAGTTCACTTATTGCTGACATAACAGTACTGACTTATAATTTTATAATAATAAAAAACATAACTTAATCATATAATATCATATATAAATTTATGAGGTTGTATTTTGAAACATAACACACTACACTCTATATCTACGAAAAAAACTATGGAATTGAAAAAAAAGCAAGTAACAAAAACTTGAAAGTTGTTGTGCTGACATTATATTTTGTTGCATAAAAGTTCAACATTAAATTATGTCTTTTCTAAAGAAAATTCTTGGCACGTTGCTGTCTAAGACTGTGAACAACCAAGGTCTGCTGGGAAGGTTTGAGGAGTACCTTGCCTACGACGACATCAAGTATCACACACTACAGCATTTAGGCAATGCTTCACAAAAGCCGAATGCAGAGGTAATGCTGCTGGTTTAGCTAGAACTTTAATCGTGATTAGAAGTGTTACAGATCTATAGTCAATAAATCACTTTAAAACCTTATTTGAATGGGACTGGGCATTACAGTGTACTTTTTGTATTTAAAAGGCAAGCTTATTAATTTACCTGCTACAGTTTCGTGTTTACATGTATTTCCTGAACATTATCATAAAAATTTACTTTTACCAAACTCTGTTATGTAGACTTTTGCATTGTCAATCCTCCCATAAAAAAAAATCAAAACAATGTTTGTAACAGTGAAATACAGGAGTAACATAATGTTTTTGCTTAATATTTAATTATTCAATTAAAAAAATGGGTGTGAAGAGATTCAAGGCTTATTCGTAATTAATCTGCTCTGTGTCATTGTAGGCTACACTTCAAGGAAACATATTTGCATTGCTAGAAAACATTGCCTTCCCGACTAAAGACCAGACAGGGGCAGTTTCCAACTTCCTGTGTGCAGTCTTAGGTAGGTTGAACACTTTCAGACAAATATCACCTCATAAACCTTGATAATCCATTTTTAAAATGAAAGGCATTGGATACTTAAATTGTTGACTATTGTCAGGTGTCTTACACATGACTTGACCATTCTATTGAAATCAGGGAAAAAGAACTGGTAGTGATGAAACTTTTCAGTTTAGTCCCGTACCAGTACCAGGGTTAAACTGAATTTGGCTTTATGTTTAATGTCTATCGACAAAACTGGATTCTTTGATTAATAAAAATGTACTGAAGATACTTTTAAGAAACTTGGTATGATTGATTGCACATGGAAATGTCAGGAGTCAAAGGTCAGGTCATTTAAACTCAAAATAGATAAAAACTTGATAATTTTTATAATAACTCAAATAGTATGTGTGATATGATCATGAGACTTTGGCTACAGGTTTGCTCTGTCTGTCCCTTTCTCAGTCTGTCCATATGGAACACCTACAGGTTTGCTCTGTCTGTCCCTTTCTCAGTCTGTCCATATGGAACACCTACAGGTTGCTCTGTCTGTCCCTTTCTCAGTGTGTCCATATGGAACACCTACAGGTTTGCTCTGTCTGTCCCTTTCTCAGTCCGTCCATATGGAACACCTGAAATAACTCTTAAAAGTACACAGTATATAATCTTGAATGAAATAACTCTTAAAAGTACACAGTATATAATCTTGAATGATTTTATACACACAATGAACATACAGATTTTGTAATGTTTAAATTGAGTTTTTCCTATTCCAGTAGTTTTTAATGGGTACAAATATGTAAATAATTGTGTAAAAAAAGTTCACATTTTTCTTATTGTAAGGCATTTTTAGAGGTATATTTGATGCATATTATTTGGTCAAATGTTCAGTTTATGTTATCAATATATTGTGAATATTGTGAGTAGATGAAGAAAAAGATGTTCGTTCTATGTGTCGACA
This sequence comes from Dreissena rostriformis, assembly GCA_007657795.1. Lineage (NCBI taxonomy): Eukaryota > Metazoa > Mollusca > Bivalvia > Myida > Dreissenidae > Dreissena > Dreissena rostriformis. Next base: position 193,263 of record VMBQ01000631.1, read on the forward strand.
CCGGCAGCTGTACACTAAAGTTTGGACACATTTCTTGAAGTTTAAGGTAATGTAACGTATTGCACACGTCCTGTTAGCAATAAGGTAATGTAACGTATTCCACACGTCCTGTTAGCAATAAGGTAATGTAACGTATTGCACACGTCCTGTTAGCAATAAGGTAATGTAACGTATTCCACACGTCCTGTTAGCAATAAGGTAATGTAACGTATTGCACACGTCCTGTTAGCAATAAGGTAATGTAACGTATTCCACACGTCCTGTTAGCAATAAGGTAATGTAACGTATTCCACACGTCCTGTTAGCAATAAGGTAATGTAACGTATTCCACACGTCCTGTTAGCAATAAGGTAATGTAACGTATTCCACACGTCCTGTTAGCAATAAGGTAATGTAACGTATTCCACACGTCCTGTTAGCAATAAGGTAATGTAACGTATTCCACACGTCCTGTTAGCAATAAGGTAATGTAACGTATTCCACACGTCCTGTTAGCAATAAGGTAATGTAACGTATTCCACACGTCCTGTTAGCAATAAGGTAATGTAACGTATTCCACACGTCCTGTTAGCAATAAGGTAATGTAACGTATTCCACACGTCCTGTTAGCAATAAGGTAATGTAACGTATTCCACACGTCCTGTTAGCAATAAGGTAATGTAACGTATTCCACACGTCCTGTTAGCAATAAGGTAATGTAACGTATTCCACACGTCCTGTTAGCAATAAGGTAATGTAACGTATTCCACACGTCCTGTTAGCAATAAGGTAATGTAACGTATTCCACACGTCCTGTTAGCAATAAGGTAATGTAACGTATTCCACACGTCCTGTTAGCAATAAGGTAATGTAACGTATTCCACACGTCCTGTTAGCAATAAGGTAATGTAACGTATTCCACACGTCCTGTTAGCAATAAGGTAATGTAACGTATTCCACACGTCCTGTTAGCAATAAGGTAATGTAACGTATTCCACACGTCCTGTTAGCAATAAGGTAATGTAACGTATTCCACACGTCCTGTTAGCAATAAGGTAATGTAACGTATTCCACACGTCCTGTTAGCAATAAGGTAATGTAACGTATTCCACACGTCCTGTTAGCAATAAGGTAATGTAACGTATTCCACACGTCCTGTTAGCAATAAGGTAATGTAACGTATTCCACACGTCCTGTTAGCAATAAGGTAATGTAACGTATTCCACACGTCCTGTTAGCAATAAGGTAATGTAACGTATTCCACACGTCCTGTTAGCAATAAGGTAATGTAACGTATTCCACACGTCCTGTTAGCAATAAGGTAATGTAACGTATTCCACACGTCCTGTTAGCAATAAGGTAATGTAACGTATTCCACACGTCCTGTTAGCAATAAGGTAATGTAACGTATTCCACACGTCCTGTTAGCAATAAGGTAATGTAACGTATTCCACACGTCCTGTTAGCAATAAGGTAATGTAACGTATTCCACACGTCCTGTTAGCAATAAGGTAATGTAACGTATTCCACACGTCCTGTTAGCAATAAGGTAATGTAACGTATTCCACACGTCCTGTTAGCAATAAGGTAATGTAACGTATTCCACACGTCCTGTTAGCAATAAGGTAATGTAACGTATTCCACACGTCCTGTTAGCAATAAGGTAATGTAACGTATTCCACACGTCCTGTTAGCAATAAGGTAATGTAACGTATTCCACACGTCCTGTTAGCAATAAGGTAATGTAACGTATTCCACACGTCCTGTTAGCAATAAGGTAATGTAACGTATTCCACACGTCCTGTTAGCAATAAGGTAATGTAACGTATTCCACACGTCCTGTTAGCAATAAGGTAATGTAACGTATTCCACACGTCCTGTTAGCAATAAGGTAATGTAACGTATTCCACACGTCCTGTTAGCAATAAGGTAATGTAACGTATTCCACACGTCCTGTTAGCAATAAGGTAATGTAACGTATTCCACACGTCCTGTTAGCAATAAGGTAATGTAACGTATTCCACACGTCCTGTTAGCAATAAGGTAATGTAACGTATTCCACACGTCCTGTTAGCAATAAGGTAATGTAACGTATTCCACACGTCCTGTTAGCAATAAGGTAATGTAACGTATTCCACACGTCCTGTTAGCAATAAGGTAATGTAACGTATTCCACACGTCCTGTTAGCAATAAGGTAATGTAACGTATTCCACACGTCCTGTTAGCAATAAGGTAATGTAACGTATTCCACACGTCCTGTTAGCAATAAGGTAATGTAACGTATTCCACACGTCCTGTTAGCAATAAGGTAATGTAACGTATTCCACACGTCCTGTTAGCAATAAGGTAATGTAACGTATTCCACACGTCCTGTTAGCAATAAGGTAATGTAACGTATTCCACACGTCCTGTTAGCAATAAGGTAATGTAACGTATTCCACACGTCCTGTTAGCAATAAGGTAATGTAACGTATTCCACACGTCCTGTTAGCAATAAGGTAATGTAACGTATTCCACACGTCCTGTTAGCAATAAGGTAATGTAACGTATTCCACACGTCCTGTTAGCAATAAGGTAATGTAACGTATTCCACACGTCCTGTTAGCAATAAGGTAATGTAACGTATTCCACACGTCCTGTTAGCAATNTGTAAAACTTTAACATTGGCCATAACTTTTGCAATATTGAAGATAGCAACTTGATATTTGGCATGCATGTGTATCTCATGGAGCTGCACATTTTGAGTGGTGAAAGGTCAAGGTCATCCTTCAAGGTCAAAGTAAAAAAAACAAAGTAAAGGGAAGTAACAAGCTTTAAAGGGAGATAATTTCTATTTATCATTTGGCAGGTATAGATCATTTTCACAAGGGAAGTAATATAAAATTATTTCCCTTGTGAAAATGATCTGTACCTGCCAATTGATATAATCCAAAGTGATATAATAATTTTTTTTATATCATATTCAATGTTGATTATGGGGAATTGAAAATATGCATGACTTTGAAATTTAACTGGATGACATTACTTACAACATGCAGTGTGGGGATACGCGTCGGCCGAGGCCGCGCCATTTCTAGTTTATAATGTCAATGCACATGATTGTCTTATAAATGCTAATATAGTCTAGACTTGTATATAATTTACAAGATTTTCTGGTTCTGGTTCTAGTTTTGTTACGTTTTGTAAATTTCAGATATTTGAATAAAATGTATAATTGATGTTTCTATAGATTTTACCCTGACTTCTACAAGAAGCTGTATTCCTTGCTGGAGCCCTCCATATTCCATGTGAAATACAAGGCCCGGTTCTTCTATCTCCTGGACCTATTCATGTCTTCCACGTAAGGAATACTTGGTTATTCAGATTTGTCTCTTATATATGTCTATGCAATGAGCTTTTTTTTTCAGAACTTTACATTGTATTGAGTGAATTACGACATTTTAATCTTATGATATAAATTGTAGTTTTTATGCTCCCGAAGGTGGGCATATAGTGATCGCACTGTCCATCTGTCTGTCCGTCTGAAATTCCGTCACACTTTGCGTTTAGGTTTCGAAAAATGTGGAAAAACACTTTGTGTTTAGGTTAACACAAATGTGGAAAACGGGGGCATATGTCATCCTATGGCGACAGCTCTTGTACAGTATACTGGTACATGTTTTTTCTCAAAACTCTTAAAAAGAGTAATCATGGAAATATATTGAGTCTTAAATATCAATACATGATTTGCTCAAGAAAATAAAAGCTTTTTCTTTTAGTGGTCATTTGCTAATAATGACTAAAGGACTGGGGTATGATGTGTTTACGAAGATTCACTGTAATCATATGAAGCTCAAATTGAGCCTTGCTCTGGGAAAACTGGGCTTTATACACATGCATGTGTCGTAACAGATTAGCCTGTGCAGTCCGCACAGGCTAATCAGGGACAACACTTTCTGCTTTTATGGATTTTTTTTTAAAAGGAAGTATATTCTAAACAAAAATCCATTTAAGGCGCAAAGTGTCATCGCTGATTAGCCTGTGCCGACTGCACAGGCTAATCTGGGACGACACATTATGCACGTGCATTAATCCCAGTTTTCTAGAACGAGGCTGAAATTATTCTATTTACTTGTTTCTTTTCACCGCCAGTCACCTGCCATCTCACCTAGTTGCTGCATTTGCGAAGCGACTGGCACGTCTCGGCCTCAGAGCGCCCCCTGCAGGTCTCCTTGTGTTGATCCCGTTCATTTACAACCTCATCATACGACATCCCGCATGCAAGAAGCTCATTAACAGACCCGATGTTGACATGAGTACGTCAAATTTAAGCTTATAAATTACAAATATCTATTACAATTAATTGCTGAAATTCTTAATTACCTTGACCTCTAAATTTTTTAATTTTTACTTGAATGCAAAAGCCACTTTACTATTATTTTTGATAATATTAATTTGGAACAGTATGAAACACAAGTCTGCTTTGAATAGCAGAAACAGTATTTTTCTTTAACATTTGTTACTTTTTATGCCCCAAAGGGATGAATACAGTTATTGCAGCATCTGTCTTTCGGTCTTTCCTGCAGCAAATTTTTCTGTCCTGCTTATTGCGCGGTGTATATCTCAGAAAATATTTAATGGATTCAAATAAAACTTCACGTTATAATAAAGGGCATTGAGGAGAAGTGCAAAGCGCAAGGACCATATGACTAACTTCAGAATTGACAGTGTTTTCCCTTGATTCAATTTTCTTGTGGGGAGCATTACTCCAGTAGTATCTAAGGTATTGAAATAAATCTGTGTACATAAATTGATGACATTAAGAGGAAGTGCAGAGTAGAAAAACCACAATTGTATTGTCAGTACTTTTGGAGTTATTGCCCTTTGCTTTTTTTTTAGCTCTCTTTATGAAAAGTCATAATTATGCTACTCACCCATTTGGCAGCGTCACTGTTTGTCTGCTGAATTGTCATTCAAGATTAACATGCAGCATTTCTTTATCAGTGTTTGTACTGCAGTTATTCACTTGAAAATTCACACATGTGTCAATACTTAGTTTGTCAATGTTTATAGTCACAAGACGATGGTAACATGTTGCACCCATCATCCTACCTCAAATGTCAAGGTCACACTTAGAGGTAGGTTAAGCCTTATATGGCCATAAATGGAAAATTCTCTGCAATAATTTTGCTTTATATTATTGGATTTAAGTTTACTTGTAACAAATGTCTCAGCCATAACTTTGCCATATTTTCATGGATTTTGAAATACTTTTGCATAAATGTAAACCATCAACATGTCATATGTTACACCCATCGACTCCCTACCTGAAAGGTCAAGGTCTCACTTTGAGGTCAAAGGTAAAATTTGACCATAAAGCAGCTTGTCCAGACTATGACTCTGTCATTCATCCTGCAATTTTAAAATACTTACCAGGAATGACCACCTTGATTGGGACGCTGGGTCACATGTATCACCTGTTTCCCTATCTACAAAGCTAAGGTCACGCTTTTGAGGTCAAATTTGGCCGGTAAACAGCATGTACTGACATAAGTGGAGTTTTTGGACAAAAATGGAATGTGGGGTGGAAATGTGACCAATTGACTCTTGTCTTGTTTAATAAATATATAAAAGTTACTTGTTTTCCCATTTTTTGAATGTCAAGATCACTCTTTTGGGTCCGGACATTACTTCGTGGGCATTTGGCACTAAAAGTGATAGCACTTTTTTTGTTTAATAAATATTTATTTCAAGTGTTTAAAAATACAACAACTGCATGTAACTTGAGGCGTGTATGTTTGCTGCAGACCTGGACACAGACCCTTATGACCCCCTGGAGGAGGACCCAGAGAAGTCCGGGGCCCTCGACTCTTGTCTCTGGGAACTCAAGGTAGCCAGGCTGCACCACTGAATCTACCTTCATTCAGTACCGTAGGCTGGGAGAAACCACATCATAAACACCTTGTTGATTGAACTAAATCAAGTTAACTGGGTCCCTCCATGATATAAGCCATATCAAATGAACTTCATAGAATTTTCAAATTTGAATAATCTGCTCCACCTATTCATCCAATAAAAGTAGCATAATCCATTATTACTTGTTTTCATTCAGATGCAGTTATTAAAGAAATTTTGAAAGAGATGTTATTAAGCGAGTTACTATTCATACCAATTATATGCATGTCATAAAACTGAATTACTGACACATTCATGTAGAAATATATTTTATTTAAAAATACTGAGCACTTAATTGATAGGTTACTTTCAGTGTAACACATTTACATTATTGATCATATGATATCACTGATATGGTCTAAACTTGTTTCATTCAAATTTAAATTTGAAGATTGTCTCGTCAAAATACATTTTACACGAAATGTCATTTTCAGACGCTGCAGTACCACTATTTCCCTGATGTTTTCAAACTGGCAAAGAAAATGGATGTGGGTATTCCAGACATGGAGATTGACCTAATAGACAGATTTGATATGTCTTCGAATGACGTAAGTGATGCATTAATTATAAAACAGGAATGAGATGACATTAAACAATCATAAATAGTTCATAAGAAATATCAAAAGGGTATCATCTAAGGCTATGAGTCAAACAACCATTTTCGCAGCATAATATATGATACTGGTCCGGTACAGAACATGTACCAAAGAACATTACCTGACAGAAACATATTAACCTGACAAAAACCATCAAATTCAAATTACTGTAATCACGTTGAAAGTGTGATTTTATGCACTTCTAAAGCCCCTATATTGTACCACAAAAAATAAAAAAGGGCATTTTGTATCTTGTTAAATCTATGTTACCAGACCCCATCTAGTGATGAAATTTGGCTATTGCTGTAGGGAACACTGATTGTTTATGTGTTTTATTTTACGAAATTTTGGTTGATTTTGAGCGTTATAGGGGCTTTAACATCCAAAATAGCATTAAGTTCATGTCCATTTTACGTGTATTGAAAGACATTCAACTAGTCATTTGAGTTTCATGACTTTATTTACATGGAACATTAAATTTTATGGATTCAAATCCCTACATTCTATACATGTACTTGTTTCATGTAAAATACTAATATATTTGACAAATTCTCATCTTGAGTAGTTTGTGTTGTAAAGTATTTCCAAAATGAGAACCAACTTCATAACTCAATGTTGATGTCACATGTTCCAGCTGTTCGAAGCAGAGGTTGCTAAGAAACAAAAGACAGTGGCTGTGACCTTCGAAGCTTCCAAAGGCCTTCTCTGTGGCACTGAGGAGAAAACTGGTCTCTTCTGGACATTGTAGAATTAAAATAAATGGCAACATATTCATGAAATGATGTAAATCAGTGCTGAAAGGTTAAATTCTCTGTACCTTACCTTCTAAAAGTTACTTGGAGACATTTAAAGATTATGTTAATTATTAATTGTGCTCGTTTTTTGAATAAAAGAAAAAAATGGAAAAATTTTGTGTTCAGAATTTTGAGCATGTGTCGAGTAAGTTAATCTGAAAATCAAAATGGGCAGTTCATGCTAGAGTGTACACAGAAGGGTAAATAGATGAAACAGAATGTTGGGAAGTTTTATATTTTAGAGTATGTTCAGGCCGCATCACTAATTGTGTCACATGTGGGTGCACATGTCAAGTCTTTGACAATATGTGTCGTGTTCTGAAAAAACTGGGCATAATGCATGTGCGTAAAGTGTCGTCCCAGATTAGCCTGTGAAGTCCGCACAGGCTAATCTGGGACAACACTAACCGCTTAAACTGGATTTTCGCTAAGAAGAGACATCATTTAAATGAAAAATTCCATAAAAGCGGAAATTGTTGTCCCTGATTAGCCTGTGCGGACTGCACAGGCTAATCTGGGACGACATGTTACTCACAAGCATTATGCCCAGTTTTCTCAGAACGCTACACAAATTAGTGCATGTTTACATGAGTAAGAAGTGCATGAGGGTCAGTGGGCGTCAGTTTGGAAAATGGCTATTGATATGGTTTGGGTGTATGTCGCAGGGGTTTGTTACAAACAACTCATTTATGAAAAATATCTTGAGGATGCTTTGACCTGCCATCATGCAAATTGGTTGAGTGGTTACTTGGGTGGTAAGGAAGATGCCCATTATTTGTGAAGTCATCAATTCATAGATAAAGATCACAGGTGAAATTGATTTCCGAAAATTTCTAGAGAATGTTTTGGCATATACTGGAGTAATCATCTAAATTTCTATGCTGGTTACATGAGAGGATATTGATATTGAGGTCAAGGATCAAGGTCACGTGGGCTTGTAACATGAAAAGTACCTCCACACAATTTGTAGAGCATTCTTTGGATCATATAAATTAGTATTCTGGTTAGTCTTGACAAAGGATGACCACAAATAATTATGCCCCTGAAGGTGGGCATATAGTGATCGCACTGTCTGTCCGTCTGTCTGAAACTCCGTCACACTTTGCGTATAGGTTTCGAAAAATGTGGAAAAACACTTTGCGTTTAGGTTTAGAAAAATGTGGAAAAAGGGGGCATATGTCATCCTATGGTGACAAGCCTTGTTTTCAAATCAAATGATCAAGGTCACAGGGGGTTTTATGTTTAACAAACATCTCTTTCCATTTGCGGCTATTGTCCATTAATGTTGTCATCACTAACTGATGAATTAGCTTTATCACGTGAACAGGTCATTGAACCATCTTGGAACTCTTGTTTTTGATGTATCTTCATTTTTCTTATTTTATTGCATATGATTCCTATACCCAGTGCTCAAAATAAAGAGAACTAATTATGCTAACAGGATGTGAACTTTATATGTAAATAGAAATATCATAACATATACGAGCAGTTTGCCACCTCTGTGGGATACATATTTGGAAAGAAAGTGTGAACAATCGGCCGCCAGGTCTGTGGTACATCTTGGGTTAGAATGTTTGAACAATCAGCCGCCAGATGTGTGGTACATCTTGGAGTTTCACTTCTTTATATTGGGTTAGAATGTTTGAATAATCGGCTGCCAGGTCTGTGATACATATTGGGATAGAAAGTTGAAACAATTGGCCGCCAGGTGTGTGAAACATATTGGGATAGAAAGTTGCAACAATCAGCTGTGTGTGGCACATATTGGTATATGAAGTTGAAACAATCGGCCGCCAGGTGTGTGGCATATATTGGGTTAGAAAGTTGGAACAATCGGCCGCCAGATGTATGGTACATATTGGGTTAGAATGTTTGAACAATTGGCTGCCAGGTGTGTGGCACATATTGGAATAGAAAGTTGGAACAATCAGCTGCCAGGTGTGTGGCACATATTGGGTTAGAAAGTTGGAACAATCAGCTGCCAGGTGTGTGGCACATATTGGGTTAGAAAGTTGGAACAATCAGCTGCCAGGTGTGTGGCACATATTGGGTTAGAANATGGCTATGTAGTAAAACCTTGTTAACACTCTAGAAGTCACATTTATTATCCAATCTTAATGAAACTTGATCAGAACATTTGTTCTAACAATAGCTCGGCTGGGTTTGAAAATAGCTATGATTTGTTGAAAAACAAGGCCTGGCGGCCGATTGTTCCAACTTTCTAACCGAAGATGTGCCACACACCTGGCGGCTGATTGTTTCAACTTTCTTACCCAATATGTACCACACACCTGGCAGCCGATTGTTTCAACTTTCTTACCCAATATGTACCACACACCTGGCGGACGATTCTTCCAACTTTCTAACCCATTATGTGCCACACACCTGGCAGCTGATTGTTTCAACTTTCTAACCCAATATGTACCACAGACCTGGCAGCCGATTGTTTCAACTTTCTTACCCAATATGTACCACGCACCTGGCAGCCGATTGTTTCAACTTTCTTACCCAATATGTGCCACACACCTGACAGCCGATTGTTTCAACTTTCTATCCCAATAGGTACCACAGACCTGGCAGCCGAATGTTTCAACTTTCTAACCCAATATGTACCACAGACCTGGCAGCCGAGTGTTTCAACTTTCTATCCCAATATCAGGATTTCCAGCGTTCCTAGTTTTTCCTAGTTTTCCTAATTTTTCCTAGTTTTTTAAAAAGTCTCCTACTTTTTCCTAGTTTTTACAAAAAGCTCCTAGTTCTCCTAGTTTTTTGTTTCACTGACGAGTCTTAAAATTCTTTAATGGGCAAAATAATTTTTAGGGTTTGTTAATTTAATGTCAGCCAATTGTTTCAACTTTCTAACCCAATTTGTTTCACACACCTGACAGCCGATTATTCCAACTTTCTTACCCCACTGGGGGCTGACGACGTCAAAGCGTAGTCCGTTTCTCTACGACGTCGGGTATATGTTTTACTACGAAACATTGTGTCAATACACTACTTAATCAGGCGATTTTCATCTTTTCTGTTATTTATGGATTAAAGAACGGTACATCCAGTAATGGTAGGTACTTATTTTCAGTAACAAACTAATAACATATGCGCGTAGTTGCAACAATTACATTGATTTTGAGCTAAAATCGAAATATATTGATTTGAAGTAATGCATAAGGTGGTTATTCTGTTAAAATAGCCAATTTCATTTACTTAACTTAAATGAAACTACATGTTAGTGTGATATTCTGTACATTTAACATTTTAAAGTACAAAACATGTTACGAACATATATTTTAATCATTCAAATGCTTTGTTTGGAAGGAAATTACAAGTCGCTTTATGTATAGGTTTTGCACAGAGTATGTATTGGTTGTGCAACGAACTACAAATATATTGTATAGGTTACTTAACAAAGTTTTGATAAATCAGCGGTATATTTCATGTTTAACCGCATAAATACGTAATGAAACATATACCCGACGTCGTAGAGAAACCGACTACGCTTTGACGTCGTCAGCCCCCAGTGTACCCATTATGTGCCACACACCTGGCAGCTGATTGTTCCAACTTTCTAACCCAATATGTACCACAGACCTGGCAGCCGATTGTTCCAACTTTCTAACCCAATATGTGCCACACACCTGGCAGCCGATTGTTTCAACTTTCTAACCCAATATGTGCCACACACCTGACAGCCGATTGTTTCAACTTTCTATCCCAATATGTACCACAGACCTGGCAGCAGAATGTTTCAACTTTCTAACCCAATATGTACCACAGACCTGGCAGCCGATTGTTCCAACTTTCTAACCCATTATGTGCCACACACCTGGCAGCTGATTGTTCCAACTTTCTTACCCAATATGTGCCACACACCTGGCAGCCAATTATTCCAACTTTCTAACCCATTATGTGCCACACACCTGGCAGCTGATTGTTCCAACTTTCTATCCCAATATGTGCCAAACACCTGGCAGCCAATTGTTTCAACTTTTTAACCCAATATGTTTCACACACCTTGCAGCCGATTGTTCCAACTTTCTAACCCATTATGTGCCACACACCTGGCAGCTTCTATCAGGCTTTCCAGCCTTATAAACTTTGAAAAATCGGCCTCCAGGTGTGTGGTACATATTGGGTTAGAAAGCTGAAACAATCGGCCGTCAGGTGTGTGATATATATTGGGTACAAAGAAAGGACAATTGGCCGCATGGTGTGTGATATATATATGTGGTTAGAAAGTTGGAACACTTGGCCCGCCAGATGTTTGATATATATTGGGTTAGAAAATAAGAACAATCAGCCGCCTGGTGTGTGATACATATTGGGTAAGAAAGTAGTAACAATCGGCCGCCAGGTGTTTGATATATATTGGGTTAGAAAATAAGAACGATCAGCCGCCTGGTGTGTGATAAATATTGGGTTCGAAAGTTGCAACAATCGGCCGCCTGGTGTCTGATTCATATTGGGTTAGTAAGTTGGAACAATCGGCCGCCCTGTTGTGTGATAAATATTGGGTTAGAAAGTTGGAACAATTATCCGCCTGTTGTGTGATATATATTGGGTTAGAAAGTTGGAACAATCGGCCGCCGGGTTTGTAATACATATTGGGTTAGAAAGTTGGAACAATCGGCCGCAAGGTGTGTGATATATTGGGTAAGAAAGTTGGAACAATCGGCCGCCATGTGTGTGATACATATTTGGGTTAGAAAGTTGGAAAATCAACTGCCAGGTGTGTGGTTCATATTGGGTTAGAAAAATTAAACAATCGGCCTCCAGTTGTGTGATATATATTGGGTAGAAAGTTGGAACTCTTGGCCATCAGGTGTGTGGTACATATTGGGTTTGGAAGTTGGAACAATCGGTCGCCATGTGTGTGGTTCATATTGGGTAAGAAAGTTGCAACAATCGGCCGCCAGGTGTGTGATATATATTGGGTAAGAAAGTTGCAACAATCGGCCGCCTGGTTTGTGACACATCTTGGGTTAGAAAGTAAAACAATCGGCCGCCTGGTGTGTGATACATCTTTGGTTAGAAAGTTGAAACAATCGGTCGCCAGGTGTGTGGTACATATTGGGTTAGAAAGTAAAAACAATCGGCCGCCTGGTGTGTGATACATCTTGGGTTAGAAAGTTGGAACGATCGGCCGCCAGGTGTGTGATATATATTGGGTTAGAAAGTTGCAACAATCGGCCGCCAGGTGTATGATATATATTGTGTTAGAAAGTAAGAACAATGGGCCTCCTTGTTTGTGATACATTTTGGGTTAGAAAGTAAGAACAATCGGCCGCCAGGTCTTTGGTACATCTTGGGTTAGAAAGTTGAAACAATCGGCCGCCAGGTGTGTGGTACAAATTGGGTTAGAAATCGAGAACAATCGGCTGCCTGGTGTGTGATATATATTGGGGTAGAAAGTTGCAACAATCGGCCGCCAGGTGTGTGATATATATTTGGTAAGAAAGTTGCAACAATCGGTCGCCTTGTGTGTGATACATTTTGGGTTAGAAAGTAAGAACAATCGGCCGCCAGGTCTGTGGTACATCTTGGGTTAGAAAGTTGAAATAATCGGTCGTCAGGTGTGTGGTACATATTGGGTTAGAAAGTCAGAACAATCGGTCGCCTGTTGTGTGGTTCATATTGGGTAAGAAAGTTGAAACAATCTGCCGCCAGGTGTTTGGTACATATCGGTTTAGAAAGTTGAAACAATCGGCCGCATGTTGTGTGGTACAATCAGGGTTAGAAAGTTGGACAAATTGGCCGCTTGGTGTGTGGTACATATAGGGTAAGAAAGTTGGAACAATCAGCCGCCAGGTGTGAGGTACATACTGGGTTTTTAAAGTTCGAACAGTCGGCCGCCAGGTGTGTGATACATATTCGGTTAGAAAGTTGGAACAGTCGGCCGCGAGGTGTGTGTGGTACAAATTGGGTTAGAAAGTTAGAACTGCACCGTGATGATTGTCAAATTCAGTTGCCAAGAGATTTCTCATCATTATATTAATGGTTCATTTATCTTTGTTAAATCCGAATTACCGGTAATTCGAATTTAATATAGATCAATGAACCAAGAATAAATCTCGGGATATAGACTTAAGAAATGAATGGTAAGCAGTATTACTGTCCTTTCCATCTCGTGCGATTTAGTTTTGTGTACAATGTTATATCCGTAATATACAATATAAATATGTAGACGTCTGTTGACATATGAGACTGAAAATTAATAGTTTCCAAAAAACTACCGAAGGATGTTTATCTAAAACATATAAGATTGATTCATTAAATATTGTGTACAAACATGTCCTGGCAAAACGTCCAGTGAATAACTACCATATGTATGCAGTACGTTCCTAATCAAGTTTCATTAAAATCTTGAAATACAAAATGTACTTGAATGTTTTGAGTTCCCATACTTGCTTGAATGGCAAACTACTATCTATTCTAAAATAGATTGGGTTATATGTGAGGGTCCCTTATCATGGTTCACACAATAGCTACCTCTTATGGAGATTCTGTTAAGCTGTATGTTTTATGCAAATAAATATGTTCAAACTTATTCCCCTAAATGCGAGCTGCTTAGCTATAAGGTTTCATTTTGATCCTCTTATATTTTTAGATATGCCCCCAATAAAATAGTATCATTGAAATTAACAAAGTACAATAAGTGTGAAGTTATTGAGGAATGAGTTATGATTCTTGAAAACTGAATTTCCCTTCAATGAGATTTGTATAGCTATGAACCTTGAAGTTGGCATCTCATATTTTTTAAAGATATGCCTCGGACAAACAACAAGCATAACACTTAACAATTAACACCTTTAAATACTGAAGCAACAGCCATGACTCTTGTACACTGTAACACCTCTTAACCTCGTACAGGTTTTGTTATATGTTCGTCACCAAATAAGCATACATTCTTAAAAAGAACCAGACAAAGAGGTACACTGTTTTGTATGTAACATCATATTCTATTCCTTCATAAACTATGGTCGAATCATAAGTATGTGGTTAAATCTGGGCATGCTCCGGTGGTCACATGGTTTGTTTAGACTTTGTTTCAACAGGTTTACAGTTTGCAAGATCGGTTAACCGGTTACATTTTCTAGAACAGGTTAACCGGAAACTTTGTGTGTACATGTATAATTAAATGCATTTTTATTGAATTTATCATAGAAAGTTCATGTCAAGCGCTCAACATACTGCCAGTCAACGCTATCGCCTACTTAAAAACATGCCAGACGATGACGGGAATCAATAATGTGTCAATAAACAAAGCATAACAGCAATGAGCCAGTACCTTATTGTTACAAGCAGTTTTGATAATTGGCGGTATTATTTTGTTTTAATCGCAAACTTTAACTTGGGATCTGTGAGGAGTGGGGTCTGTAAGCTTCAATTTGCACGTCTATTTAACTCGCGATAACAATCGATAGATTGAGACTTATCTGCTTCTTTGATGTTTTGTACAAGCATTTACAAGACTGATTGCTCTCCAAAAAGAAGCTTTAGAAATATTGACTATCAAGATAATTATTACTTTTTGACATTTTATTCAGTTAATGTAGTATTTTTTCGTCTTTTAGAATGTACTATTTTAATATTAACTGTTGTTATAAACTTTGCCTTTTACCACTGCCTGACACAAGTTTTAATTAAGAAAGTGAACAATTAAAATAATGTATTTACTAAACAACACTTTACGTCGACCTGAACTAAATACAAAAAAAACAACAAAAAAAAAACATTCTTACATCAAACAAAACAAAATAATCGGAAAGAATAAACAAACCCACTTATTGCAAACATTGCTGAAACGATGCGACGCGAACGTAAGCGGCCTCGGCATGATTATATGTATAATAATGAATATTAATAATTTGTTTATTTCTTATTCTTATCCATATGCTGACCGGTAAATTAAATACAAAGTACATCATACATTTGTAAATATGTAATTAACTGGGTTATTAATAATACATTTATATAACGAACATGATATGGCCGCTTATGTAACCATCGTACTTTCTTTTTTAACCAGTGCACACGTACGTGCGATATGAATGTTTGAAAGTATACTTACCGTACACATTTTTAAGATTGTCAATTACCCATTTAATGAACCTGTTTCAATAAGTGGTTATCCGGATAATGTTTTTTCTTAACAGTCGCATCCCTATTTAAGACAAATGTAGAATTCCTTATCTGAAACCACAAGACACAGAGATTAAATATTTGATATGTAAACGTGTATAGTAGTCTTCTACCAATATTGTTCACATCGCGCCTCTTTGCTCGAAATGGGCCGCGACGGATCACATTTTGTTTATAGTAACTTATATAACAATACAAAACGCTTGAACCACAAATCCCAGCAGTTGAATACATAATACGCAACATCATGTAGTCCTTAACAAAATGTGTTCAAATCATGCATGTGTGCTCAAACCACTGGTCAAACCCATGGGATGACATGTCCTATCTTATAAAAAAAACATAAGAAGAGGGGTGTAACATTTGTATATGACCTCGTACAGTGATACTAGACTTTTCTCAAATGGGGTCAAATGCTGTGTATGACTTGTAACAATATCTTTTATCTAAAACTACAATGCCCAGAGACGTAATATATATGAAAATGACAACCGTTTGTGGTCCCTTACACTTTTTTCTTATTATACCCCTAAGGTCAAAACTATCAACGCCCCGAGGGTAAAATGGTTTATATAGACTTATATAGAAAAAACCATTAAACATTTTCTTCGTTGAAAACATGTCACTGAGGCGTATTATTGAGTATGTACTTATGTTAAGTGGTTCTCTAGAATGTTTCGTCGAACCATGCCATAAGGTTAAATACAAAACCGATCGCTACCCGGCTTTATATAAATATATAAATATAGACTGTTTTAATAGCTAACTTAAAAGCAATTTTCTCATAATCAAATGTTTACGTGAGTGATCTGGGCTATCTTGACCGTGTTGTCAAAATGATAAGAGTAAAGTGAATTTTATCGACATAAAAAGGTTTCCCCTTTCAGTAATTGGAAATGCACCACCTTTTTCCCGTTATTATATCTACACGTGTTTGCAATATTTGCATTTCATGTTATTACCATCAATTATAAATAAGGTTTGGAAAAAATGCTTACACAGCAGGCCAAAATAAATATATGTCATATTTTTTCTTTGAAACCAAGTACTAGAAATAACTTAAACAAAAATAAACTAGGCATTTATATAACCCAGTACTAGTGAAAACAACACCAAAAACCAAATCAAAACATGAACAAAGGGCAATAATAAAACATGCAAACAGGCAAAATAAAAAGAAAAATAATGGCATATATAAAAAAGCCATTATAAATAATAAAATTAAAAGGACGGTGTGAAATATCAAAATAAAGAAACACATGATAACACTGCAAAACACACTCACAAATGCATGTACAAATGATAACCAAACTAACTAATTATACGCTAATCGATACACGAATTGACATTGTCCCACATTTTGTCACATATTACATAATACAATGTTAACACGCGAAATATTATTGTTACTATATTACTAATATTACTAATGGAATAGCTATTAATATCGCTATATTAAAACATGGAACAATAAACAATGAACAAAAATAAAACAGCAAAGCATTTACTCGAAATAAACCACATTATCTAATTTGAAAACGTCTTAAGTCAATTTGTTTAAAACAGAAACGAAAGAAATACAACAAAATCATGTTAAACACAATCAAACAGATAATTACATTTCCATAAACAAATTCACACACAACACTCAATTAAAAAATATGCACAGCGGTCAAGAAGATTTATTCCCACCAGTTTGTTTTGCTGCAGATCTCCTTAGGGCAGATGCCCGGTTGTATACTGACGTTATCAATGGCCATGTCGCTAAGGTAACTCTCCCCAACAGCTGCTTCTAGTTCAAACTGCAGACACATGAAGAAACAACCGCAACATTTTTATGGCAACCGCATTTAACTCTATCAATATTTGCTAACACATGGCACACCATGCAATTCTTTTTATTATTTCATGTTGAACTTGTCTGTACACAAAACACATTTTCTAAAAAGCCAAGAAATATGTGGATAAAATGAAACTTACGAACTGCGTTCCAGTAAGACCCTCCTTCTTTCGAATGCTGCAGGCAATGTATTGCCATGTGTTGCCATGATTACCTGTTCTCAACCAGATTTCTCTTCTGTATTTATTGACGTCTCTACTGTCTTTTTCTACGCCGAGTTTTAGGCGTAGTGTGCCAGTGTGAGCGTCCTTTCTTACAATCAAAATGTCATCTTCGCCATACATATGGTAGTGAAAAGATACGCAGTAGTTGTCGAGAGGGAAATTTGCTGACCGCAATATTGCCGTTTTCCCAGCGTTGTTAGAGGCGTCGACAAAGATGAAATATCCTTAAAAATACGTATTTTTAATGAACACTTATTTCTTCATTATGAACTTTTCCTATAGTTATTAAAAGACAGTATGTTTCTATGGTTCTGTACTTTTTACAATAAATCCTTTCGTCTAGTTCATGAATCTTTATCATGTATATTGAATGCATTTATGTTGGAACTATTTGAGATGTGTTTATGCCTGGCAATATCGGTTCATTAATTAATCACCACATTCTCTTTGTGTCAAGCTGTGTGTGTTGATGTAACATGGTGTGTATAATCGCGATGAGTCAAAATGACTACGAGAAAATGCACCATAATGATCAATTTTACTAACGGATTTAAAATTAAGTATCGAACATCATATTCTTGCTGAAAGTATTATTATATATTACAGCACAATATATGAAAATTGTGTTCGTAACGTTTTGCGACGTCTGCTTACAATGTATGTCTAAAAAATGACCACCTTAACTCGTTTAAGGCACATATCAGTATTTTACATACGCTTGCTTACCAGTTCTGCTTCCGAACACGTCGGTGTCGGGTCCGGTCTTTCTTGCAATGTCGGTCGGTCCTTGATGTCGGATCCAGTTTATCCAATTCGAGTTTCTTCTGGACCAATCACAGAAGTTGAATTCAAATGAACAGATCGAGGACTTGGACGACTTCACTTCTGCAAATAGTTTTGAAGGTTTAATGTATGAATTATTTCTGTAACACAACATTGTAAACAGTATACACACAAAAAATTAACGAATTAACCATGGGCAAACAGATATATTTAATTAGAGCCGATATAAATGTTAAAAAGTGCTGAATAGCCTTTCATTCAATAGATTCTGTCATTTTTTATAGAGTTATCAACTTAAATAAAGAAGCATGTAGGAATAATGGAACTACAGTTACATTATCAGGAGAGAAATTCATGTCCTTTTGTTTTTAATTTATGTAACTTGCCTATTGCCTAGTCACTACAATAAAGGAGTCAATTCAATTCCATAAACTCTATCAAAAGAGAAACTCGTGTTCTTACCCACCGCTTTTATAACAGAACACCAACTATATAATACACTTATAAAAACTGGGATCACCGCCCTGGGACGGTCATTACAACGCATTTTGGGGTTTAAACCGGTTTGAGGGCTAGCCGAACCTCACACTTACCCAAAAATCAATAACAAACCATAAGGGGTTTAGTTTAAACTATTTTTGTATACACAGAAATCTGGTCCATCTATGAAATATATTTAACCATCAATTCAGTGATGTATACATATGCAGAAATTGTCAAACAAACCTTTTGTAGGGGAAAACGTCAATATGTTTCATCTACATAAAAAAATAGCTAAACTTATAGCAGCCTTCGATGATTAAATATCACAGCGTTGAGATATGTACGTTCTACCTCATCAATACAGCACAAATCAAACAAGACATTTACATACAATACAAATCAACTCAAATGTACAAAACCCGTTTACCTGTATCTGCAAGCATATTGCTGGGTCTTGTTATCGGCGTTCGCATACATTTGCTGTAGTCAAACTCTCTCTTAATTATGGATCTTTTCCTTTGAGAACAGTAGTCACCGACATTTATGTCAAAGTAATATCTATGTTGCTGAATGGAATCGATGAATTTTTTCACAATTTTCACAGCTGTTGCAGTTACGGTCCAACCGACACACTTTATTATTGCATTTTGAAGTAAAAGAGGATTCATAATAACACAGCGAAACAACATCATTACAGCATCATTTGTAAGACTTAATTCAGAAAATAAATTTCGGATACATTTCCGATCTTGATAACTGTTGCTACATACAATATACGTTGACTCTCTGGCCATAGCATTGTTTGGATAGAAAACCATCGTATTGTGGTGAAACCAACTTTTTTTGGAATCTACTGTAAGTGGTAGAAATGGCACTAAATCCATTGCATGCACTACGCGCCAACTTTCTTTTACTATTGAATTGAACTTATACGCAAACTCCATATTTCCTACTTTGGGTTCGCCATAAGTGTATAATGCCAACATATCGGCAGTTATCACTCTGTCGTTGATCAAAGAACCAGCGGTCAAAGCTGCAAATGCTCCTCCTAGGGAATGGCCTGTTACAACAACGCTGTACTGTTTGTTCTTCGTTGCTAAAAGATCCGTGATGCTGCTTTTAACGCATGGATACATTTTCTCAAATGCGTTTTTGAAATAAGTGTTCACTGTTCCGCCCAATTTGGGGAAAGACGTTTTCTGGTATAAGTCATCATTTACAGCAGAAACTAGTTGATCGACTAATTGCACTTTGTCATAAGTGCCGCGGAAAATAACGGCAATAGTATTTTCCTTAGTTGAGACCGCTATCAAAGCAAAGCAATCGTCGTACTCAAACAAGAAATCACATTTGACCCCAATCGAGTCCCATATTACATACCCATCTGCCACTAATTGAGGCATTTTGTCTGAGAGGCATTGTGAAGGGTTCTCTGCATATACAACGGAAGACAACAACAAGTGTTTGAACGCAGTTTCTGGGTCGAATTTTGGTTGCGGTTCATTATTAGGACACCCCAATGCTGTTTAAAAACACGACACAAAATCCTTAGACCGACAAATCAACTCTAGAGGACACCACACACAGGGGCTCAGTGGACGTAAGCTCCCTCCTGGAACACACTCTTGACATGTTAAACGGCGCTCGCAATCATCCTACCAAAGTATCATCCCCGTGTAGTAGAACGCACTTAAGAATCGAATATACAGCCCCATTTTCTCCATTTAGAATGGAAATAACTTTTACTTGTTATGAGCTGCTCGAAGACCCCAACAACTCAAACGTGTGTTTCGATATTAGCTTTTTACTAAATGTATTGGTTATGTATGCGTTGATTATATTTTGTAAATTCAGAGCAAAAGGAAATATTTTACCACATTATAAGTGATAAAAAATAACGCACATACATTAATTAAACTCCATTTGTCGCCACCAACTTCTCCTTATAAATATTATCAAATAGTTATAATACACAAAACATGCTTTGAACAAGCAATTGAATAACTATGGTTGTTTAAATGTCGACGAAAATACCTTTTCACAAAAACTATTCGGTTGGTAGATTTTCAAAGGACATCAATCTAAACGGATACTCAAATCGACCAATGAACACATACACCGACTTCCTTATTCCTGATCGAATAATCGCTCAAGATTGGTCCTCAATAATCAGCAATCATATACAAACGCTCTAAATACCAATATCTCAAGTTACCCTCCTGTTTGGCTCACTAACACTTATTTCGTATTGTTCGTGTTTAAGTATTTAAAATCTACAAACTATTTAGTAGATATTTTTAAACCGAATTGGGTATGTTCCAATCGATCTAGCGATAATCATGACATTTTTTTTTATTTTTATCTTTTCAAGACAAAAACGGAGCGCTGCATTCAAACGATGTTTAACCTTCATGTCTAAGTGTCGGAGTTTACATAACATAGCAACTTTAAATGTGCATTCTTAATTCAAATGACTGATACACCTTATGTCATTTAAACGAGCATTGTCATATCTTCAATTCTGTTGATGTATTATTTTGTTTGGATTAAAAAAAACAAGTGTATCTTCTAGATGTTCATTCCTGTAACATCTAGGCTAAAAGTCAGCCTATTCATGCAATTTTGGACGAGGAATTATTGATCATAATAATTGTTTTCTCCATATACTAGTACATGTTCTGCCAAATAAATACTTTAAGTTTGTAAAATATCAAATTTAAATGAAGATGAAGTCACTGGTTGTACCGTTTATGTAACGGATAGAATATGTATTGTGGCCGAAAGATTTGAACGTATTTAAAACGTGTGATTTTTTTTAAGAGACAAGAAACAAAAGAATGTGGTACATAAACTGTGATAAATTTGATTTGCTTAAGATTGCATACACACAACAAAACGAAAAACTTTTGATGATGATTATGATAATGATGATCAGATAACAGATGGCGACATGATGACAGATTGTGTTGGTATAAAACCGCGTGTAAACCAAATGTTTATGGTTTTTACTGTTATATAGAGCAGAAGAATATGGGGCATTAGATAGTTGTGATTCTTACGGCCTCAATATTTATAAGACATGTGTTACATATTTGATCCGTGAGACCTACAATTATTAAAATATCCCCGTTATGTTGCCTTTTATGATTACACTTTTTCGTGAATTACAGAATACATGTAGTTACATAATAATGCAGAATAAGGGTTAAATTATATATTTAATATTGTCGATATTGCGAGAAAATAAAGTTAAAATCGTAATTTCGTTTTGATTTTTGAGTACATTGTGGACCACACAAGACAATACGTGTATATTGTCGAATTATACCTTATTTAAATGTATTGATTGCGTTAACGAAAATAAATCAAACAATATAACATGTTTAGTGTTTTTTTTTAAATGTTTATTTGTTTCATATCATAATACAAATGTGCTCGTTTACAAAATTATCACGCAAAGTAAGCATTGTTGTGTTGACATGTTCATAACTAATTGTATCGATACAAAAGAAACCAAAACAATATCTTAAACAATAAATGATTAACAATTAATAGATGGAATAGTTATGGTGGTGTATACAGTTAAATATAAATAGTTAAACCATATTTGTTTCTTTTGGCAAGTACAATATATCCAAAAACACAATACAAAAGATGTCAGAAAAGGATTGAAGAGGAAGATATTTTTTTTTGTTTAAACATATTTAATACTATCAATATTTATAAAATTAGGAACATTATATTCAAGCAAAAGTGAAATGAAGAATGGCTTTAGACAAGCGGTCCGATTTCACCATATATTTGTTATCCAATGTGCAGAGATTTAAGCAGAGATTTTTCGAACGACATTTATTATTAATAATACCTTAACTTTTATGAAACATTGTGTTGTTGGGTTTTTGCTTGTACGAATAAATATTGACACTTGTGTAGATAATATTTTTTGAAGAAAATAGGAGTAGAAAAAAAGTTGTTCTTTCTCGTTTCATACATGACACTTCATCAATACTTTACTGTACGTCTGTATTATTTATATTACACATCACTCACTATACAGATCACGTAATCGGAGATTTTGGGATATATCTTACGAAAAGGATAATTATAATAGAATGGTCAGCTTTCTTCTACTTCATATATACAATCTCACAAAACATATACACTTCTCTAGTAATGAAATGTTCTTGAAATTGCCAATACCGTTCTGTGGTATTTTAAAATGTAACCCTAATGGTATCGATATTACAGCTTTGCGATAACGCTTTGGCATTTATAGAACATTTCCACCCGTTCACTCAAATCCTGTATCCGCGTTTGCAATCTATACATGAGTATAAAACCACACAGTTTTATTAAAATATGTATAGTTTATAATAACCCATGATGTCATCATAAAATCAAATTGAAGTAACGAGAGTGTTCGAGCAGATGATTTGAAACATTATTATCACATACGCGCATACTAGGTGACTTATAGGCCTATTAGGCCGGGTGTTCTTGTATGCATTGTATATATGTCTGTTAATCTCCTGTACGTAAACACATGTCACTATAATAAAAGATTATCTATCTATTATCTATCTATCTACTAGTACATGTGAACATTTTAGCCATATAGTATCAAATATTTTCGACAATCGGCCAGTGAGATATATAGAAAGTTCAATGATATTAAACATTGTGCTGTTGGGTTTTTGCTTGTACGGATAAATAATGACACTTGTGTAGATACTATTTTTAAAAGAAAATAGGAGTAAAAAGCAAGTTGTTCTTTCTTGTTTCATAGCAAGTTGTTCTTTCTTGTTTCATACATAACAATTATTAATTTGTCGGTGTTAAATGTTCAAACATCTGTATTAAAGCATAATAACATACATCAAAATGCATTTTACGCCTTGCATTAGCCATTACTGTTTCAGCAGGCCACATCGTTTCATGCAGCTTACTTCAAGGGATTTCTGTGGTAAATTATAGGACTCAAAAAACAATAAACGCCGGTTGGCTTTCAACGCTTTTAATGCGAGCATTGATAGAGGTGTATCATAAAGCCAAGATGAGATTTCTCCAAATTGCAGTAATTATCCCAATGTGTTAGGAGATTGTTAACGAAAAGCCCAGACAATGTATTTATACTGACTATATTGACTTACTATTAATGGGGGTATTTGAATTTTTAGGAGATAAATGCCGTGTCATTCCTGTATTTAAGTACAGACCATCCAAACTCGAAAAGAAAAGCATCAAACAAAAGAACTTTCTCCGACGAAAAATATATATTCCTATCTAAATGTTACGTTATTCAATATGAACAATCTATGGACAGATCAATTCAAATTGTGACGGTATGTAAAATAACGAAATACCGGTACATCATAAGAATGTCTATAAATACAATCTATTATACGTTATGATACTTCTAGCATAGACTATTAAGACTCTGGAATTCTGTGAAAGCAATTAAGCATCTTGAGCGTCAAGTATTGCGAGGTACTGCACGTGTTAAAGGATAGGATGCCAAGCGGTTACATTATACGCTTCATCAGTGATAGAACGAGCGCCGTTTTTTCTTTGAAACGTGCGCACAGAACAACACAGCGTGATATTGCTAAATCATATGTAGCAGATGTAAAAGAATTTAACGCCGATTTCCATGGCAAACGCTACAAACTGGAATGGCATCATTCCAAGTAAAACATAAAAATTCGGTGTTAAATGAACATTAAATGCTTAATATACATGAAATTTGTTTTTATTGAAATCTGAAGAAAAAACCCGGTAACTGCGGAGATCGTTTGAAATAAGATATATAGGTAGTACAATAATAAATTAGTAGTTGTGGCTAAACAGTTAATTAAAGGTTATGTCACCATTATCGTATAACACACGATGTACCGTGTTGAACATATCATATTCTATATATTTGATAACAAATGGAATACACCATTTTGTTAAATACACATGAATGTACCTGATTCGAGTATGCGTTACAAGCCTTGGTCTGCAAAATTCACAGTCACGTGATAAACGTACATGCAAGGCATATAATACACGGAACTTTTTTTAAAAAGTCATTAAATAAAAAAGTTTAATAGAAAATGCATGAATTATATTTTTTAAATTTCACTTTATATAAACATGCATTTTTGTTTTCTATAAAACAATAATGCATTTGGGTCGATTTTATGTTTTTTAAATCATCATACATCCAGTCCATTGAATATTATATAAACAAATAACCATTACAAAAGTCGATGTGTCTGACATGATGCACTGAACTTCACTGCACATCTTGACACTCAAGACACCTTCAAGAATGGGCTTTTAAACAAAATGGAGATTGGCCTAGGCCGCAAGGAGAATTAACGCCAGACAGGGCCAAAGTAGTTCTACGCCAGTATAACGTCAAAGGGAAATGGATCGCGTGGCAGGCGAATGCCGCGGTAATGAAAACAGGAATTGACTTAAAAATCTTATCTAAAAAAGTTTTCAAACGGGAAAGTCATGAAATAAACGCATTTATCAACAGAAGAAATTCAGTTTGGTATTTCGTATACGCCTTGATCGAATAGTCCGAGCCAGAGTCGGCGCAATGCAAGAAATAAAGTATCTTGTGGATAGTTTAAGACGCACTCGAGACATACATTTTAGGAAGGGGATGTTTTATGTAAAATTATACCTGAGAGGTTGAAGTGGGGGCTATTTGATCTATAGAACCTGATTTTTACCGTTTTTTTTCTTCTGATTATTAGAATTGAACCTTTTTGTTCCCATGCTTAACTCTGGTAAGACAGTTGAACGTTACATAAACAGTATTTCAAAATATAAACTTTAAAATCAAACAAGACATACGATGTGGTAAAATTCAGTGTCAAGATTGAATAAGTGTTGAACATATACGTTCTAGTACATAAACAGATCTAACAAACTATGTGAAGATATAAATTAAAGAGAGCACAAAGCGCGCGACGAAGTTTTGCAGCTACGCACGTGCACCCAAAACGTCCGAAACTCCGAGATTTGGCGTACAAAGCGCGTGAGAACTCTTTACAGACAGATGCGCGTCAAGATGCGCCACTTCGGGAGTTTCGTGACTCGTTTGATCTCGAGCTTACCGCTATAATATATACTCTTGTTCACGTGTATAAAGTTATACAGCTGGAATACATCTCTTCTGTAGGAGAAAAACATGAAATAGAACGATTTATCCATTCTAATAAATATAGATCAAGATATATTCCGTATGTTCCTGAAATGTTTGGCTGATTCACTTCATAAGAGAATTGTATTAATACCGGTTGCATTCGTGTACAAATATGTCAGAAATGCCCTGTTAGTGATCTGAACACGGTTTCTTTGAAATTAATTATGAAGTAACCTGGAACTGCTGCGAGTTCAACTAACTATATAAGTGTGAATGTGTAAATTGAATATGTTCAAAGGGAATAACAAGTGATGTTGCTGTGAGAGGTGGAAATTGTCTGTTTTGAGGATCTTATGAGCGCTCGTAAGTAAACTACGCGAACCCAATCTTTAAACATTGGAATCAAATAAACACTACAACAACGCAGTGTGTCTTTTGACACGCATGTATCAATGAAATAATCCATTACTAGTCGGATGAATTTTTATCTCGAGCACTAGCTAGGGGCCATGATTACGCTGACAGATGCGGCAAAATAATGTTCACATAAAAAATACTTAGATATACTATATATGTATAAGGTGATATCGGAACACAATGGAAATAAGTGTTTTTCAATCGCTTTTTTTGTGTCATCCTTGATATATAATGATGGTTGTCATGGCTACACTTATGTATTTTTTTAATTCATGCATGTTTTTATGCCCCCGAAGGTGGGCATATAGTGATCGCACTGTCCGTCTGTCCGTCCGTCCGTCTGTCTGTCTGTCCGGCTGAAATTCCGTCACACTTTGCGTTTTGATTTCAAAAAATGTGGAAGTACACCTTGCGTTTAGGTTTACAAAAATGTGGAAAAATTGGGCATATGTCATCCTATGGTGACGGCTCTTGTTTTTCTTACTTAAGTACTTGTGTGAGTTATACTTGTACTGCCATGTATACTGACATTGCATATTTTAATAAATCAATCAATCAATCGGCATATAACTTATACATTATTGAAAAATATATTTACTGATCAAGACTTAGAATATGAGAAAGTTTAACTGAATGTGATTAAAAAGGGGGTGGGATCGCAGACTTATATAATATAATGTTTTCAAAAACATTTGTTTTATAAAATAATTCTTAAATTATTTGGTTGTCTGCTTTCCACGTATGTCTCATTTTATTAAAACGCATACACATATTTATTTTAGTTTGACTTTTCGAATAACATAAAAATAACTAACACTGTTTGATTTAAATACACATTATTAATACGTTTTACCAAATTCTAATATTCGTTACTTTTTGTCATTGTAGGAAAAATGAAAAATGAAAATTCTATACTGTCGTCAACAGAAATCTTTCTTGACGTTTCAACTAGTCACGTGATCCCGTTTGCTGACGTCACGTCTGTCGACATTAGCGTTCTCCTAAATCTCTCCAGAGATGACATTGACCGTATTCTGGCAGAGAACGCGACCAGCATCTTGGACGAAGAATTGAACGGTTCCACTGTTAACATTACATCATGGCTGTTTGCACTGAACATTCTGTCCGGCGTTGGTATTCTAACGAACGCCTTGTTTGTCTTTTTGATCATCGTGGACTTCATCTTAGACCGAGACCGCCGCTGGTGGACTCGTCACTGGCTCCTGATGAGTGTCTCCCTGGTCATCGTGCTGTACCTGAGTGTGAGTATCTACATGCGCGAGTTTGGTCAAGAGTTTTCTCAAACTGAGAAAGTGTGCCTCACATTGCAACATACAGAGAAAACTGCGGAGTACTTGGTTACGCTTCTATTGCTCGTGATTTCGCTCCATATTCTGGGTACCACGCTCTGTTTTAGGACGCGATGTGCTATTCGGAACATCCTTCTCTGGGTATTCATCGTCCTCTTCCTCCTGGTGCTCGCCAATATGACCGTCCTGCTGCTCTACACGATGAGGTTCCAGGAGACCAGATCTACCCATCTGCTGTGTCAGCTCGACCCTAACGCCGTCATGTCGAACCGTGACATCCAGCTGGCCTCCTTAGCCACGTTCTATATCCCATACGGAATTTTACTCGGCGTTTCTATGACGGTCCTGCTCTGTTCTTTGAATCAGCATCGCACAATAGCGCGGTCATCATCATTAACAAATGACGAGGAAGTCTTTGCCAAGAAGTACGACACCATATTTTTGTTTATTAATTCAACAATCGGCTTTCTGTTGTTACTTCCTTTCTACATGTTCCAGATACCAAACATATCGGAGAAACTGATCTCCGAAATGAAACTGGACTACTTCATTGTGTATTTTGTAACTGTGTTACTCAAGTGTTTAAACTACATCATGTTTCCAGTGCTTTGTTTTCTACTCAAAGAAGTAAGGGTAGTTTGTTCGAAAATTATCAAATAGAAAAATGTAGGCTATATGCTTATTTGGCTTATACTGTCAAGTTAAATACTAATCTTATTTATCTTTGTTTCACTTATATTTTTTATTTAAAAAAAAATTTTCTTTTCACCCTGCGTTTTGTCAATAATTATGTCAATATTGCAAGTTAATGCTGCAAGTTAATAGTGCAAGTTAATATTGCATGTTTCAATTTAACAATAATATAAACATGTCATAATTATATAAATACAAGTACATCTATGAGTGCTCGTGTCCAATAACATGTAAATTAATTTTGTCAAATTTATTAAAGCATTTTATTCGGTACAATCTGAATGCAAGACTTTTAATCATGATCCTCGTTCTGGGAAAACCGGGCTTAATACATGTGCCTACTATTACCATATTAGCATGTTAAGTCCGCGCACGCTTATCTCGGACGACACTGTCCGCATAGACTCTATTTTCGTTTCCGGCGGTCTCTGGAAGTTCTCGGGTTTAGTCCTTCTAGGAAACTACAGAATGTTTTCATAAGGGCATATACTCAATCTGAAAAAGTTTTAACTTAACAACACAATTTTGTGGGCATCGTACTTAATTGGTAGCTTTTTAAACAGAGAACCGCTATTAATCATATGCGTTTAAATACTCTTGAATAATCTTCATCCGTTATTCTCTTATGTTGTCTTTCGATCCTAAAATGTGTTAGACATTATTCACGAAGTTAGAACACCGTTACGCATACACATTGTTTAAGCACCTTGCAGTCATATCTGATTCAGAAGGTCTGTAATTAATCGTTCAATGTTAATCTCCTGAAAACTTCCTATGTTGCTGCTATCGTTCTTGAGCAATAAATTCACTTTACAGTGAACTGTGAGCTTAATGTATTCAACGCCTTACGAATATATAGTCGTTTGAACATATGCCTGGTACAATAAAACAGGTAATTGGAAATAAAGTCGAAACTAACACTTTTACCTGGCGACATAGTGTTTGCAATTATATTTGAAAATATTATTTTTTTCTGTTTATATAGAAAGTGTTGTGTTTTAGGAACAAGTACACACATTAAAAATACAAACACTTCCTATGAAACGACATTATCTTGCGTGCGTGTCAAGTATTTTTTATATATATTTTTTGAAAGAAGAAGTGTTTATTGTGTATACTCTTCCCCCCAACAACCGATAAGTTTTCCGTAGTTGGCGTATTGCTGTGAGTATTATTATAAATTCGCATGCTACACGCGGCTTGTGTTCCTTTGAGAAAGAAACAAGTGCAGGTAATGACAATATGGACCTGAGCATATTGATTGGACAAATAATTTGACCTGTTATAGAAAATGCATGTGCTGAATAGCCCAAAACATGCAGCCAAACTTACCATTTCTAAAGGATGTTTTAAACCACAAAACAGCATGTATATTCATATTTTTTCTTATAAATATTTTCGCAAAGCATGAACGTTAGTGAGACTTTCTATTTTGCCTTATTACGGCATATATGTTTATACTTGATTAATCTAATCGTCAATACAAAATCATTTAATCAATAGATTCGACCTCCTTCGCCAATGACATGAATGAAGCATATTGTTTTGTCACGTTGCATTTCCATCACTGAAAAAGACATTTGAATATAATCCGTACAAGGTTGGGCAGAGAAGAACAGATACAAAGTATATTTCGCCGCTTTCAAATGTTTACTCTTAAATCGTTTTTAAATCAAAATAAAATATATATCTATCAATAATTGTTACCAAATTACTCATATGAAAGAGTAAGCTGCTTGATATTAAACCGCGCATACAATTTTGGAATAACAAACATTTGAAAATCTCACGTTGACTCGAACATAAATTTCCATCTGAAGATATACATTCCGATGAAAACCAAATCGTTAATCGGAAAACAATAATGCTCGACATATACAGATTAACATGTTTGTTGCAAGTAAATAAATTAGTTATTTTTTAATTAAAAATCAGTTATTATTACTGAAGATCCATACGTTCATGTTCTCGCGTCCGATTTGTCTTCCATCTTTTCGACAACAAACAAATACAACTTGTTCAAAAAGATTTGAAAGACCGCATACGTGTTTTACATGTGAAACACGCATTATGCCGTTTCATACGCAATTTACTCAGTAATGTCACGTACTCGTTAAAGTCGAGTATCAGAGGACAATCCTCAAGCATTATTTACCATTCCATTGAAAATATCACGCATAACAACACAGAAATTAAGACAATCCGTCCATCTTAAATACGTATCTGAAACCATTCAAATACTTGAGGCGATATGTGATCTGTCTCCAGAGATCACTGTTATATGTGTTGCTCAATACCACATTTCATTAGATGTACGTTTTCTTTGCATTCATAAAACAACCGCCATTTGTTTTACAAATGACACAAACTCTTGTGTGAACATTCTTTAAATCAGCAGATTTATATTTTATTTTAACCCGTGACATTTGCGAAAGAAATACGCATTGATATGTTGAACACTTTACACATTTAAAATATGTATTTCGATATTCCATATATATCCTGTACCATTACAATAAATACGGTTTTGCGAAGGAAAATTTGCACACAACAGTGATTCGTACGATCTAGACGTTGTTTTATTTCGATTTTATTTAGGGATAATTATATATATTTAGGGGTAATTTACATACGGACTGTCAGACATTACTTTCTCCAGACGATGATTTATTAACCACATTTTAAGACTTGAGTACGTATAAAGAGCACACTTATGATTAAATTATACAAAATATTTTTGTACAAATTGAGTTGATAGTAATGCTGCTTTTTATATGAAAAATCGCCCTTAAATGAACAAACAGTTGTTTAAGACATCGAATGTTTTGTCAGATTCAAACTAACAACATTAATACACACAAAAATGCAGGATAAAAAAAGTTTAATTTTAGACTTAAGTCTAAGAATAACAAACATTTAATTTGTGAATAACATTCATACAAAAACGTATGCTCAAGTATCATTTGTTTCAACTTCATATAATACTATACAGAGAAAATGGAATTCTGAAACCAACTCATTTCATTATGTTTCCCTAAAAGCGTGTTTGTGTGTAAAGTATAATGCCAGTTAAACATATAACGTCGTTGATACATAGAATACCATATACAGTAAATAAAACAAATCCAACACGATAAGTGTATTTTTTAATTGGTAAATTGAAGTTGTCATTTTTCATACATGTACATAAAACACGTAATATGTCTGTCAACGCTGCATAAACAATGTCAACGCTTTTATAATTGATGACGTGTTATATGTATTTAACTGTTTTGTATACAACTAGTGAATCGGACCACTTACATGTTTTTCTAACCTGATAATGTAACTGGACTTTCAATAATTCATATATTACATTTCACATTAATGGTATAATTAAATATAACATAATAACACAACGTTTCGCGGCAAATGAAAGTTTTGATTAGCGTGTGTCAAAGAGTTAATTTCAATTGACACGTTTTTGTACCATGCGATAGCTCAATTTATACAACATGAAAAGTATTACAACACAATAAGAGGAAATGCCCCTTGGTAACGAATAACATTGTTAAGCCTGAAAACGAAAACTGTTTTCTATTTGTCTGTGATACTACAATCCCATCTAAAATGTTACAGTAAGAATAAGTAAGGTCCACCATGGCTACACAATAAAATACGAGAGGAAATCCGACTCCGTAAACGTGAAAGACGATTCTATTATTTTAGACAGAGGTTGGAACATGTGTCGCCAATAACGTATTTTTGGGACGATTGCCTTCTGCAATGCGCCCCATAGGTAACATAATATACGTATACCAAAGAAGTCCGTTACTGCAATTAACCACTTTGCATCCAGATTCTGCATTCGCAAACAAAATAGCTCCGATCGTACGGTATTATTATGAATGCGCACAAACAGCTAACAGCGCGCGTTCCATCCATGGCAACGTCATTTCACTGTGGCATAAGCACCCGAGTTACACGCAGTCCTCATGGAAGGTGTATACAGCGTCGAAATATCGGTTCAATACTGAACTATCTACACTTAACCGATACAGCGCATTTATGTTCTTTCGTTTTAAGAAATCAACTGCGTTCGCGATATGGGCGACAACATTTATTTAGTTTAATTAGGACGCGCTACATTTTTTACTGTCAAAGTAAACATCTCAATGTTCTCTGCGCAATAAAGTTTTTATATTACAATTCGCCCGTGCTTTTCATGCCAGTTTTGAACTTATCCTTACACACGAAATACATGTTGTGGTTGTCACTTTCACAGCAGCTAATTATACGCCATGCATGTAGTAACATTCGGATGAGCATTGTGGACTTCACATTGTTATATGCCATTCAAATTTACTAAGATAAAATAATGTGATCATTTCGCAAAACTTAACTTAGATAATTATCATCATCATCTTCAGTAATTGCATCCCTCTAACTAAAGTATTCTCGCAATGAAGTTAAAACTGTGCGTATGTAGCAGACAGGTCGGAATTTAAAAAGACGATAGGTGTCTCTCTATGTACAAGGTTAAAAACAACAGGAATCTTGTTTAGAAATGTGTGATGCCAGTGACGCCCGGAAGGACTCAGGTGTCAACAGGTCTATCGTGCTCTATGTGAGGCTGTTCCACAGGATGATGGAACTGTATTAAACTGTAATGCAGTATTTTAACGTAAATGGGTAAATAAACAGGCGAGTAAACAGTTATTTTCATTAATTATAATAAACAAATAATGTATTAAACATAATTATGCTTTTGTGTAAACAGACTGTTAATTCAGGTTAAAACAAATGTTGTTTATTCAAAATAAAGGTTTGATGTACCAATATTTGTTCATAAAAAATCCCAATTCGGTCCACTTTGTCGGTCCACTTTGTCGATAAAAAAAACCTATTTGACCAGACTCCTTTTTCCAAAGTGGCCAAGAAAACCCCTGTATATTAAAGTGAACTATCTAGCTGTGACTTACTAAAATTCTGTTTTAAAGGACATATTTTTAGAACTTCAGAGATAAGCATATTTGATAGCTTAATATCTCATACAAGCCGGTGTATTTTTAACTATTTTTATGCCGGCTTGATCTTCCAAGCAGATATCATTACACTGATCAAATTATATGTACAATTCCAGTGTTTCATATGTTGGTTTGCATGAAACAAACTATAAAAATGCTTTATAGACTTCATCTGTTGTCTATGTTAGTATTTGCATTTCAGAGGTTGTCCAATCAATATTGATTTTGCCTGATTTTATTGGAATTTGAACTTCATTGAATTCATTTTCATGAGAATTAAAGTGATTTCTTTTTAGGACAATCTGTTCTATCAACATTTTGCAGTTATGAATCGGAACGTATGACAATGACTTGATTTAAAAAGCAGCATTTACTTTTAACCCCAATAGCTAAATCATAAACAATGTATTATGTTGACCGCCTGTCACCCTTCCTTAATTCCATCTGTTTTATTCAACAAAGGTGATTGGTTGGCATCACGGTGTATAGTGTTTTTACGACCACAAATTTTAGCAAAATCGCCCCACCAGTACTTTCAGTACTTTGATTTTTAATCAGGTCTTTGATTATCTCGCTTCAAGTATAATTGAAAATAAACACTCCTCATCCGACTTCTGGAAAATTATTAAAACATTTAAAAATAAAGACTCCACAGATAACGAGTTGCCTCCGCTTATACATAATGGTACGATATATGAGACTACAATTGCTAAATACAATTTTCGACGTTTGACATTTATTGAAATTTGACGAAAATTATGTTCCCTTCAGTATGTATTTGCAACAAGGGGTCGCTGTAGAAGCACGAGTATATTCGTGCATGGTTGCAAAGTGGTCAGTTTTGATCAGGCTTGGGAACTCGCATGGTGTACCTGTTATTTTATCAGCTATAGTTTACAAAATGGACGATACGGACCGAACCACGTTTTACAATTCTGAAGACAGTAACACCAATTTGAAGGAAATTTTGTTTGAATTAAAAAGCAGCAGATTGATAAAAACCAAAACGACATTAAATAGAGTTTTGAAGGCAACAAAAAACAATGTGACTTCAACTGTAATGTCCACGAAGAAATTAAGCAATGTATGTGTGCAATTGATAACCCGAAATTCGACTACGCAAAGGAAGTTTTAGCGGAGGTTGCCAAAAACAAAATGCATACGAGAAACAAAATGGTGTCGCTGGGTGAAATTATTAATAAGAGAGAGTTTTCAATAAGAATTCCTAAAAGAAGAATTAGCAAGGCTATGAATACCATCACGATTTTTAACGGGCTCTGAATATAATCCAGTGAGAAAGGTATTTTTTATTGGTCAAATTATTTCTATGAGTATTCTTTTTGACGGGAATTTTGTGGAGTCTACATAGTTTTAACGTCATAAGTTGATGTGCTTGCACGCCATCGAGTTAAATGGTTTACAGACAATCAGGGAGTGCGTAGTGTTGTGAAAAAAGGTTCTATGAAAAAGGATTTATAAGATTTAGCTATTTAAATATATTCCAATTCACGACGAAAATTTCAATTCATTTATAAGTTGAATGGATTCCAGAGAAGAAAACAGATATTTTTTCTAAGATTGTAGAGAATTGATTTGAATGTATTTGAAATGTTGCAAATCAAATGGAGCCATTTAGATGTAGATGTTTTTGCGTCAGAACATGATGCTTAACTTTTAAAATTCTTTAGTAGATTTTGGTGTCTAACAACTGAAGGTATTGATGCATTTACATTTTACTGAGACATGTTTTTGGACTGTGCGTTCCTCCTATTACTCTGATTCCCAGAGTTTTGAGTAAAACGGCGTATTGTTAAACGAGAGGAGTTTTGCGTGTGTCAGAATGGAAAGCGGCTAGTTGCCACTTATATATGAGAGTTCTGGCGAGTTCAGTGCATTCGTTTAAGATTTTATCTTTTTCCTATACACATTTAATAGAGTCTTATACACCATGCAGAAATGGTGCATTTTTGGTACCTGCGGTTCAGAATGATTTTTTTTCATAACGTTTTAAAATGTTTAATGGTCAAGTGTTATTTACCGAGGGAGGTTATTTCGGTTTTCATAATAGCCATATCATTGTTGAGGCGCTTTCCTAAATGACTAATGCTGTTGTTAAGCGCTCGATTCAAAGGAGGAATATTACTCGTGAATGTGTACAGCGGTTATGGCGCTTGCCTTAATAGAAGCCACAGTTTTTGTTACACACCAGTTGTGGGAACGTTCGTATTAGCGCGGTAAGACGTGCAAGTTTCGGCTGTCGTGTTAATAACATATTTTGGAAAGTATTTGTTTTGTTTTTAAATGTGTGTACCTATGTTGAACTTTTTTTTATTAACATGAATTAACATGAATTTGTGTGTTAACATATATTCTTTAAGAGGCATGCAGATGATATACACTCTCTTCCTTAAGTCTTGGAGCGAGGGGTTTCCTTGCTTTCGGAGTTACTCCAAGTATCAAGAGCTATTAATACACCAGAGACATACAAAAAGGGATTTAAAATGTTGTGTATTTTGGTGTTGAGTAATAAGTTTACCAGTGATGCTACTTACTACCACGTTTCATGTGGCTTTATATATGCCATCTTTAATTCAATCTGCACTCTCACTAAGTCCTATTGTGAATATTTTTATATAGTATAAAGTGGTATCATGACTTGTTGGACTGACACTCACCAACCGATTCTAATTTAGTTAAAAATGTGCTAGAGGTTGCTAAGAGGAAACTGAGCAAACCCTCGAAAAGAAAAGGACCAATTTCTGTATCTGTACTTGAAAAAGTGTTTCACTGTTTGTATAAAGAAAATAATGTGTATAATAAAATCACAAATTGTAGTTGCTATGGTTACACATTTTATGGTAAAAGAAAAAATTGAAAATTAAAATCTGGATCCTTCTGAAGATAACTTGAAACTGCTTTAGCTATGTAGATGATGTGGACAGAGGGTCATATAAGGAATTAGTTCAGGGTTATTTTATACCAAAATGTGGTTTCTTTGGTTACGCAAATAATTTAACATTAAAATGTGGCTCCTGCAATAACACAAAAGTGTACTCGTACTAGGTAGTTATGGATAGACGGTCATATGTGAAATACGCAATTAATTTCAGCTTTTTGTCAAACAAAAGTTGTGGTTGCATTTTTTACAGATAATATGGTTACATTAATAATTAAAAAGTAACATCTGCATCCTGTGATTACTCAAAAATACATAACTTAGGTTGATACAACTTTGTTTGTATAAAGAGGGCCAGATTGAAAATATGGACATTATTTCATTTTTGACCGTTCGAAAAATATCACGCGATAACTAAAAAAGTACTTGCTAGGTTGATGAAACTCATTATGTGGATAGAGAGCAATGTATGGAATATGTACGTTATTTCAGCGTTTTTTGTGAGACAAAAATTGTGGTTGTTGTGGTTACATAAATTTGGACCCTGCAATAAATTTAAAAGTAAGTAATAAATCTAGGTTAAATAAACTTGGTATGTGTATAAAGGGCCATATGGTAAATATGCACGTTATTTCAGTTGTTTCGTCACACCATATTATGGTTGCTATGGTTACAGATCTGATTGAGAACTAAAATCTGCATCCTGCGATGAAATATTTAAGGTAGGTTGATGAAACTTATGGAGTGCATGTGTTTACTTCGACATTTACCCGGCATGGGACTGCTGTTTTGAAAAAGCTCTTGTTCACATAAACACGTTATATTTCCTAGTTCACAGAGGCATATGTATGAAGTCCACTTAATGCTTTGTATGAGTGGCAACAAATTTCCTCCATCTATAAATACAAGTTTGGTTTTGAAATCTTCCTTGCACCATCACCGTTATTTGATTTATATCAGTGTGGTTGTATCGTACACGAAAGTGTTAGATAGTGTACAGTAAAGTGCATCAATATACACTGCCATAAATAAACGGTCGCTTTCCAATTACGTTTTAAATAACTAAAATACTGAATTTGTATTATATAATTGAATTATCACTGACTTAACATGAACATGAATATAGTGTTGGTATTACAAATATGTTTAAAATGTAGCTTTACGCGGCGGTGAAATAGACCCTACCTCTACGAATTGATCGACGAGGAATTTATGTTCATATCTCTCGATGCTGATTTCCATGGAAATGTCATCTTGACACTTTGACCTCTCTGACCTCCGCCACGAGTACGTGCATTAAGTGGTGAAGATCTCCACTGAGGTCACATGTGATGTCCTTCTGCATGTTGGGATCGCGTTCCAAAAAAAATGTCTGAAAGAACCAAAAATAAATTATGGTATGAAAGTCAGTATTCACTACAATCATGCAAATTATATATACTATACTTTTCAACTGATGTCATTCATATCATTATAAGCATTGCATTCCATCATTGCATACGAGGAAGAAATTATTCACGTTTGCCTAAATTAACACATGCTTAACACGATAACGCTGGGCGAAGCGATGCATTTAAAAGAAGACATTTCTGTAAGGCTCCATATGTTTGCGACATAAACAATACAATGGTCTATCGTATACCTCTCATACTCAGATGATCAATCATGAAACTTCGGAAATGTATGCAAGGATAAATCGTACTGCAGTTCATTGTTTCATCGACATACGAACACCATTTTTTTCATCCTTGAGGTCAAACCAAAGCGAAAAGAAAAGATGTCATATTATAAAAATCAAGCAAATATATATTGTCCTTTCAGCCATTTAATCATAATTACATAATTATTTTTTTAATAACCTCTACATGCAATATCCAATCCTGAACGTATTGTCTGTACGCTCTACATGTACGTATTGCGGGTAGCGTGGTACATATTGATCAGTATTGTTAATGGCGATATAATCTTCATAATCAAGTTCAGAACAGTAATTGATTTAAACAGCGCATCTTTCCATGCCTTCCTTCTTGCAGGAAATCATTTTCGCGGACATGTAAAATGTCGAGAAGAATTTGCAATTATCTGGACCGCCAGTCGACAATCTATGTGATTTATTTTCATAAAGCAATTACAAGAAAATCGATGAACGGAAAGATTTTTCATTTAACATATTAATAGCGATACAAGTCATTATATTTATGTTGTCACTTGATCGCACATGCAGTTTAATATCAGATATATTTTATGACAAAGAAATGTAAATGAATGTTTTCAGTATTTTGAACGTTTATGAACGTTTATAGGAAGTAAACCAAACTAATTTATGGAGATGTTCCTGATTTGTAGATGATATAACAAATATATATCAATTTTAGGATGGCATTCACAAGAAGATACTAGTACATGTATGGATAAAGGTTGTAAACAATAATTCAAAAATGCAGAATACCAAAATATGTTCTGATAGTTTGTTGTTCGATCTTCCTATGTTTGTCAATCGTAAATATGTGTATTATTCATTTGTTCGCAAATTCATGTTATTGCTTCGCCATATACTATGTTACTTTTTAATCAGCACGACGTTATTCGACGGGACAATGCTCAATGATTCATTATTAATTCATATTGCTATTAACTTAAAACGTGTTTGTTCTTGCACTACGATCATACAACTTAGCACTATATTATTGACGTGTGGATCCGTGTAGTATTTTCCTCTCTAGAAAATGCATGTGATCTTGCCTGACAATATAACCCAGCAAATGCCTGGTTAAGCACGCAATAATCAGATATTAGGAATCAAGTGTGTTCATTGGAGTTGAACCTAAATGTAAATTCTTCAATTACGATCTCAATGGAGACGCGAAATCTTACAAAACTTAACGTGATCTTGGGTAAAGAATTAAAATGATACTTTTACGTTCCAAATAAAAAGTTATAAACTCCATTTAGTTTCCGGTCAATTTATAATTATGTAATGAGATAAAAACTTATAAGAATTATCACATTTAAGTATACACAATTAATTAAAATACCGTTGTAGTTTTTGGAAATATATATGAGGTGTTATTGTATTAAATTGTGTAAAAAAATCATACAATTACAAAAACATATGACCATTTGCTTTAACATGTATCCGTACTGATTATTTGTATCTTATATATAACTATGTGCATACAACCATATTTCAACAAAATTAACAAAATTAAGCTCATTATTTAACAAATATATTAGTATTATTATAGTATTATATAATTTACAAAAAAAAACGTTTTATAATATACATTATTTTGATCGTTTTCGTCGATAAATTGCATCGTTCTGTCGTATGGTTCCTGAAATATTCTTTCATGAAGAATAAATAAAGTTTTTTTACACGAACTAGATAAAATATTATCGAACTTTGACAGACTGACAACGAAACACAATTGAATATGCTGTCATATATGTCGTTAACCTAGGCACAGCAAAAACTGATAGTGAATAATTTCCTTTTGGTATGGATAAAGATCTTGAAGTAAGGGGAAAATATCCATATAGCAGGGTGCTGATGTCTTCTTTTATTTCCTCTGCTGCCAATGTGTAATTGTTCATTTATGCAATGACAAACGAAATCATTATATATAGTTTAAACTTTATTTCAAGCAAATAATTCATGTAAACATTTACACATGTAAACATTATTCGAGATATTCAGATACCAAACATGAATGTGCTTTGGATCGGAAAACAAGGTCGATGTGACACTTATATTAATTCCTCTCCGTTTGTGTGGAGTGGCTACTGTAAACTGTGTGGGCAGAAGTCGAACTGTCAGTGTTTAGTTTACGTGTGAAAATGGTAGGGGTAGACAATATGTAAAAGAAATATTAAAGAGGGGGGAAAAATATTATTTTATATGTAAACCTGGTACACGGTTTGTTGTAGAGCAGTAGAGAGCCGATTACACGTATGTCGCAAAACGTTTCGTTGCTATGATGTATCGCTGTACAGCGAGGATCAGAAATTCGTTTTCTGCAAAAGAGAATCGGTCAAAGCCGTTTAACAGATTATTGGTGGTAATAGGGCACCTGATAGCGGCAAAGCAGTGGGATCTGAGGTTTGTATAATGTGGACATCTTAAGAGAAAGTGATCTATTGTTTCTGGAGATCCACATGAACACAAGGGGGAGTTTACTAGAGACCTTCTGTGTAGGTCGTAGTTCAAACCGCTGCAATCGAGTCGAAGACGTGTGTGTAGGATTTGTCCAGTTCGTGAACCGCAGTTAAAAATAGGTAAGGATTTCTTTTTAGCTTTATTTATGGCGTTTTTGAATGATTGTACGTCTGGTGAATTTTGTATTGTTATGTGAAGTTGATTCCACTCACGTATTGTTTTGGGTAAGAAAGATAAACTATATGCTTGCGTGCGTGCTCTGGCATGTCGAATGTGTCTTAAGTTGTATCCGTCTGATTGGGTTTGATTTATATGTGGAATCAGTTCTGACATGTAGGGTGGTGAGAATCCATGTGTCATTTTGTAAAATAGAAGTAGACGATGTTGTTTTCTTCTTTCCGAGAGTGTATCCCATTTCAGGTCGTTCAGTAGCTTTTGGATGTTGCAATATTTTGTTGCTCCTGTACANTTTTTTTTTTTTTTTTTTTTTTAACAATAACAATGGAACATGAATAATACCGTGCCTTGAACTGTTTTAAAGAATGTAATAGTGACAAATATTTCATTGTCCTTATTATACTTTCAAATATTTTCCAACATTATGATTAAAGGTTAGCTTTCAAAAATGGTATCAATCAGTACTAAAAGACAAGTCACATACAAAATGAATGTTATAATAAATGCGCTGAACTGTGTGATACACTTCTTAACCATGTGTGACACGTGTTATCTGTACAAGATATTGGCACACCGCATGACTTGTTTATTAAACAGGTGAAACGCTTTCAATATGGAGTTGTTGTTATTATTTACTTAATGCCACCTACACGTAAATTAAAAAAAAATCCAAATCAAAAGAAAATCACATTCGCGATCGAAAACCACAAGTTAATACTTTAAAGACAGCTGTATTATTTGATTTTAGTTCATTTTTAGGTGTGAGCGTTAGCTCGCGACTAAAGTTACAGAGCATGTTTTGCAAATCAGTATGTGCTTAGAAGCCTTAGCTACGCTAAGAACCGTAACTCACTATGCTAGGAACGATTACCGCTGCCTGTCTGCACTGCAGACGACGAATGCTTACATGGCTTAGGAGCGTCTGCTCGACTCCTGCAGTGAGTGCATTTAACAGCTTGTAAGACCACACGGGCCAGTCTAGTGTTTTTCATTGAAATCTGTACATATTCGCTGCTTTCAGGGAAAACGGGGCTTAATGCGTGTCAAATAAGATTAGTCCGTGCACATTGTTTAGCCTGTGCAATGCGCACAAGCTAATCAAGGACGACAACAGCGAACAACTTCAGTGCCTTCAGCGCTTTGATTCCTTTTATCACTGACATGTGTTTATAACAAATTTATAGCGATCGCGAGAAAACGCTGGGCGCAACTTATGCTCAATGTCAGATGGTGGTTTCCCTACAAACAAAATGTGTCTGTTAGATTCCCTGTTCTTTGCAGGGTGATAACGCGAACACGGACACCTCTAACGTGGTCATAATATGGCGAAATATTTGTAGAAATATAATGCGTTTTTAATTTGTTGCCTATAGAATCGAGGAAGCTGCGATCAATTTTATGTTATGTTACGAAATATAAGACGTGATTGTATATGATTGTTTCTTTTTCAAAAATACATTTCTAATTATGAACCTCTTAAAGTATGGCGATTTCCGTACCCCTTTGTATTTTTGTATTAAACTGACATTATAAGGTTATTCCAAGTAGTTTCGTCACTTTCTAGATATATTTCAATGAGGATTCTACCGCACACAAAGATGTGGAATATAAATAGCATCTTAAACCAATATTTTTAATTATCGCCGAAAATGTGTTAAGCACTTAATATAGACTGGTTTATATGCATCGATGTTTGCTGCTTTATTTCTCTGCGCACTGAATAGTTTCGCTGTCGTCTGCAGGGGATCTAAATCAATACACGGCGACAACAGAGAACATAACATTCGCGCTTTAGGTAGCAGAGGAAGATGTATTTGATGGTGGTCGTGGTCCGTGATGAACGGTGATTTAGAAAGCTCTTTGCACTGCGAGGAGAGAAAAGCTGCGATATTGTCATAAATAAAGTCACGCGATTGTCATAAAGAAAGACGCGTGGTGTGAAGGCAACGTACAGAAAGCGTGTTTAAGTGTACAAATTGTTTATAGTTTATACCAATTATTGTCCAAATTGTAACAATAAATTTGATGCAATAATTAACGTTTCGTGTTTTGTTTCCGTGCGATGATTTTACAAGAAT
Source organism: Dreissena rostriformis (assembly GCA_007657795.1). Lineage (NCBI taxonomy): Eukaryota > Metazoa > Mollusca > Bivalvia > Myida > Dreissenidae > Dreissena > Dreissena rostriformis. Next base: position 235,913 of record VMBQ01000631.1, read on the forward strand.
TGCTGATACAATGATGTTCAATGTTTGATCTGCAAATTGCAAAAAACAAGGATAAAAATGAAAATGGTAAAGTCTCATTATTCCTGTTGGGAGTTTGTTGCGGCGACAGTGGTGTTTGCATTTACACAAGCTATTAAATAAAAGAGTCCAATAACACAAGTTTTGATGTGCCTTCTGAGGTTTACATGTCGTTTACATCGATTTGAATGCTTTGTGATATGTATTTGGAATCGCGAAATATAGTTACATCCAAATTAATATACAATTTATAAATACATTTACTGTATACACAAATGATGCTAAAATACGACAATTATTTAACTGCTCGCTTTAAAGCTACAGCACTATGTTCCACTTTAATTTTCATTATATGATCCTTATAACATGTCGCATGAAATAACATCACATCTTTTAGAAACTATTTCTAAATGATTTCATTTCTCGGATATAAATTGAGTTCAAACTATCTCCCCCGAAAGCTTGTTTTCGAATTATCATTAACTGCAAGAATTCGGCTTCAGGTATCAGTAAAACAGAATCTTTTGTTGACAACATCACCCTTTTTATGAAGAGGCCTATATTTTCAAGAATAAATCTCTTAATACCAATAACTTGAACATCCGTTTATCAAATGTTCGGAGTATTCTACTATGTAGATCTTTGCTTTTTGAGAGAAGATTTAATAATTATGTATATAACCTTAGTCAATTTCAGAAAATAAATGAATAGTACACGTCATATAATTAAATATATGGGTCAATGTAATATCCTACCAAAGAACGGTTGCAACCTGTTGTCAAAGACTGCACATATTATTACCAGACGTAATTTTACCACATTGGTTGCTGACATATTCCAAACAACATAAACTACGTTGAAAACTCATAAAACAGAATATATTATATATACGAATAACAAAGACCCTAATCCTATTGTTACTAATACAATTCATATTAACACCTTTATTTTTCAGTGCGGACATGCAACTGACGCCACGGTCACCATGGTGATTTGCCTAGCTTTCTCAAGGACTTCCTGATATAAGTTTGTAAATCTTTAATTTCTTCGACATTTGCATACAAATAAATAAACATACGTATGCATTTTATAAATGTATTATGTATACAAGATATGTTTACATGCATTATTTATGTTTCGTTTCGTATTAATTCATGTTATGGTAATATTTAATACATATTATAAAGTAAGCATGGTATGTGTTAGATAAAATTTAAAGCAATTGCATATATCCATAAAGCTTTCTACAAAAACGTTGATATAATGATATAACTAGAGGGCCACGATGGCCATAGGTACCTGTGAAATGAGGCATGACCAGTTTTGACTCCAGGGAACACACTTAGTAGAGAACCAGAATACGATGTAATACACCAGATGTAACACACCAAATATACAAATCCTTACTCCTTTGGTTTCAGAGAAGATTTGTGAAGTTTTAATTTTAAAATCTATTTTCAGCTCTTGTGACCTACATATAGCGATGACTATTTGATCAACTTTGAAAAAGGGTCACCCAAGGAATTATTATGTAAAGTTTCGTTTAAAACTGCCTCACAATTAAGGAGAAGATGTCGTTTAAATGAAAGCTTCAAGCCCAATAATGACACATGATGTAACTGAATATCTTTAATTGTTTATGAAATAAAATGATGAATTCCTGAAATTCTGTTTATTCAATGTTGGTACAATGTCACCTGTAATGGCGTTGACATGAATCTAACCTGTTCACACTGATCGAAGAGGTGTTAACATACTGTTCCCTCGATGGTGAAGCCAGTATAGGTTTCCATGGGGACGTCCTCCTGACACGTTGACCTCGCTGAGCTCATTCGCGAGTACGTGCATTTCGTGTTGTTTACCAGAGTGACGCCAATAACGTAATGTGCGACGTCCTGTTTCTGCACGATCTAAGGCGTTCTTTAACCATGTCTGAATGCTACACGTTTTAAATATAATGTTTTGCAGACTTCGACCCAGTGTATTCGAATATTGTGCAAAACATAATACTTCTGTCGATCACGCAAAGATTGCACACACATAGTTTAAAATGGTATCCGTCACAGCTCTCTTGTACTGACTGTTCAATGGTTAGTCTGGTTTATCAAAATATCATCCAGTCAATGAGACGATTAGAAAGAATTAATACAAGCAAAGACGACTTAAGTTATTAAATTACTGACATAAATGTTAATGTAATACCATTTGTTATGAATTGGTTTACGGATTAAAAAAACAAACATTTGATGCCTGGTAAGTTAACACTATTCCGAAGTAATAGTTTAGTGATTTAATGATGTTCACTTACCCACTTCATCAAAGAAATGCCGAGAAAATTTTCAGAAAACTTTCAGTAACATTCATCTATTGTTTTGCTGTTTGCTGCAATATTTAACTCACAAATCTCTGGCTAGCCAGTTCGCAATAATAATAACATCAATTTGACATTTTATTGCATGGCACGGGTTTGATCGAATTGTGACTTTAAACTATCTAAGAAAATACAATATTGGTGGAAGAACAAAGACAAATGTCTTGCTTAAAAATAACACATTGTAAGTCAGTCTATAATTTGTTATCGTAATATTATATTATGTAATACATTTTTCGCACAATATCAGTCATGGCTGTAAAACTACAATGTTATTCCGTATGTTAGACGTCTATGTGTTATTTTTGACCTAGTACCACTGAAAACAATCAATATACTCGACGAAACGATGTACATTGCTCCATTATTTATTCATTAAAATATTAAACGTTTGCATATATCCAACTAACCACTGAATTGTTGACATATCGATACTTAACAAAAACACATTTTCTTTTCCAGATCAGCAAATGATCTTACTTGATGTTTGTTTAAACAACTAATTACGGCTTCGTTTTTACATGCACGACGGCATTGTGTGTTTTTTATCAATTTTGGACTACGTGTTGGCTTTTTAATCGATTATGTACACACTGACCAAGGACCTCCATTTTACATTCCCAAAAGTCCATTTTGATACCTAACAAAGACCACTTCAATCATAATAATCAACGATTTCGCAACTTTCAATAAAAACAAGGTTTGCCACCATAGGATTTAATCGACTGAATAGCCTTATGCTTTTAATTGACCGTTCCAATGCGATGACCAAAATATCATCATTTTAGTGTGAGTGTTGATTTTTACATTGATCTGTTTACAAGACTAGCTTGTGGTTACAATAATGTCTCTCAGACTACCCGGTTAAAGCAGTTATTGGTAAACACGCCCTTCAAACCAATGCGAACCGGGTTAAATACCCTCTACGGCTAATGAGAGTTTGGTTGTGGGGTTTCCTCCGTATAATCCAGGTTCAAAAATGGAATGCTTTTTAGTAAAAAAAATCAATAGATTTAATCATAATTGCACTGGACTTTCGTGAGTCTAGTTGATTAGGTAGAAGTCCATAGCGACCGACGAGTCTACTGGTTAGATGTTTATCACGTGACTATCACAGCGTCATGGCGGTCATTTTTATGCCCCCGAAGGTGGGCATATAGTGATCGCACTTTCTGTCTGTCCGTCCTTCTGAAATTCCGTGACACTTAAAGTTTAAACTTTGCGTTTAGGTTTCGAAAAATGTGGAAAAACACTTTGCGTTTAGGTTTAGAAAAATGTGGAAAAAACACTTTGCGTTTAGGTTCAGAAAAATGTGGGGGCATATGTCATCCTATGGTGACAAGCCTTGTTTTTATTTAAAGTTGCGAAATCGTTGATTATAATGATTGAAGTGGTCTTTGTAAGGAATCAAAATGGACTTTTGGGAATGTAAAGTGGCGGTCCTTGGTCTTTTTTTTGCAGGTGGGCTTTATTCACAAGTACAATATATAGTGAAATCCTTCGCGATGAAATCGTTGTGGTCTTTATGTACAGGTGGTCTCTTTTAACAGGTGGTCGCTGGGACAGGTTTGACTGTAGTGGCAATATACCGATAATGATGATTTACTTCTATGCGCACACAATTATAATGTCAACTACAGACTGCAGTGGAACCAGTTTCATTGATGTCGTTCGCATATCAATACACGACAACAGCCCACATGAATTATTGGTTGTTGGAGGGATCCGTGATTCAGAAAGGTCTGAAACCTGCGAGGAGAGAAAGGCTGCGAGATGTTCAATTAGAAAAGGCGTGGACAAACATAGAAATATTTCAAATCGTGTTTAGGTGCCGTAAACAACTCAACGGACGATATAGCACGCAACCACAGCTCGCTAGCATAAGTTGATCATAGTTTATACTAATGAGTGCATCGTAATGTTTGTACAAATACTTTTTTCCAGCGATAACAAGTAATTTATCTCATTCCAACGATATTGCATGAATAAGTTATATTTGGCGTTACAAAGTACAATATGCATTTCGATAAAACGAGGATAAAATTTGATCGATTGCAAGAACATGTTTGGTAATGCTTATTGACTGTATACAATGTACAATCTTTATGTATTTACTTCAACACTGCAATGGCAAAAAGGACGTTTGCAACTGAAAAAAAATGAGAACCGATTACAAATAGTTGATGTAATATTGCAATTGATTACAAGCTAAAGGGAAATTATATCAGCAACAATCCTCCATTACACAAACAGTTCAGAGCGTAGCTCTATATTTCTGCTTGCATGATGTTCCAAACATATGGTACGGATAAATTCGTATGCTAGCGCGGACAAACAAACAGACAAAACAATTGTACTTTTGGTAATCATTTTCTATTTACTGTTCACTTTAGAAACTTCAAACAAGCTGATAAACCTGTAAATAATCCAATATTTATTTTGGGTTAACATATAAAATTGAAAATAAATAAATAACATAACCATATTTTAAATACACTGAAAAACAGTTTAAATGCCTTACAATGGTTTCCCATAATTCGTGTGGAAAGATTGAAGATTGTTAGGGAGTTTCCGCGTCAATGTGTTTGCCTGTCTATGAATAAAAGTTTATTCTACAGCTAAATGATTCTATAGAACAAAATACAACCCATGTAGAAAAGATAAGGTTTATCCTACACCTTGCTTTATCCCACACCTATATGGACTACTTTTTTGCCTTTCACTCCTCGTATATTTGTTCTTATATTTGGATGTATGCATGAAATGAATGTTAACTTTTCAAATCAATATATCGTACTAAAATTCGCTTCACAACTGAAATTTATCTCCAAATCGGCTTTCCGTACTTTTATTTTTCCATTCAATTGTTTGCTAAATTTATGACGTATCTCGTGTGACGCAATTTCTCTGACAAAACACACCAGTTTAATTTTGACTCGCTGGATTTTAAGATGTACAAGTCGGACGTGTTTTTTTTAATAAACAGTAAACTATTTTTGTAAAGCATCGAACGAATCCAAAACGTATTTCGTAATGTGTGGTTGTCATTGCATAATTGCAAATTTCGATAGTAATAAAATAACAGATAAAACGTTATTAAAAAATAGTGTGGTTTAGAATAAATGTCGAAAAAGGGATTGAAGAACAGAAAATGGAAGTACATATCGCTGTAACTTTATAGTTATAAGCATTGGATTAAAGTTGCCATTGAGGTTAGCGTGTTTTTATACCAAATGGCGATGAAGAAATGAATGTATATTTTATGTTTTGTGCAGTATTTTAACTCGTCGTGGAAGCAAACAAAACATGACGAAACATGGTTTACCGTTTTCACACAACTTTAGTGTGTAGAACAAGAACCAGTAGATGTTTGACTTTTGTTATGCTTGTTAGTAAAACGTGTGTAAAAAGAAGAGTTGTTTATAGGCTAAAATTAACAATGTCGGCGGGGATAAATACTGAATCATGCTCGACGTGTAATTTTGTAAGTTCAAAATGGCAGCCATTTTTTTTTGTATTTTGCAGTGGTAAAACAAGGTTTTTAGGATGAACAAAATTGTCTGATTTCTACTTGAGTGATAACATTTGTAATGTTGATTAAATTTGAATCAAAGCATATAGCGATATTTTGTCTTGTTACTCTGCTTTTGCTTGGAATTGTTCAGGACTATTTGGTGGCGTAAACGGGAAATATCACAAACAATTTTAATATTACTACGCAAGGTTAGATTCAGTAAATTTAATCAGTTTTTGCAATTCTTTTTATCAAATGGAAACTTCTATTTTGATTGCATCTGAAACAAATTTAATATAAATAAAATATTGTAGGATAAATAGAATACTATGTTAGTGTGATTGTGAACTTGAATTTATCCCACTCGTCTCAAAAAGGTAAGCCTCGCCATGCAAACCTTTTTTTCAACTCGTGGAATAAATTCAAGTACACAATCACGCTAACATAGTATTCTCTATAACCGATGTTCATGTTATGCTTTGCACGTCTTATAGTGATCATTTCACAACGTTGACACCGATTTTTTAATGATTTATTTGTGACCTCTCTTTTGCAGCACGTTATTTACATTTAAATCAAAACTAATATTTACGTGTGTTAAGCATCCGATAAACAATACTTTCTTTATTACTCATTTTAAGCTTATCTCAAAATTAAATGTTTCAACAAGTGGTCATAAACGCATACCGCTTGTAATTGCAACAAATTTCCGCGTACACTATTTTATTTTGTATAAATCCGAATATTGCCCATTTAAAAAAAATATATATTTTTTTTAAATTCCTTGCATGAAATAATAAGCATGCCAAAATTTATATTTGGAAGTAAATCTTCAGACAAAACAGTACTGGACCATACTCAAAATAACGCCAATGGTGAAATCCTTCCTAGACGTAAATTAATAGCATACATTTTACAGTTATATCATAATCAATTGACGAACATATGCACTAGCACAAGTAACACAGTTATGTCATGATCAATTGACGAACATATGCACTAGCACAAGTAACACAGTATTGGCACAAGTAACACAGTTTTTTCAAAATCAATGATGAACATATTATCCCGGTCAGGTCTTCCCGAAGCAGCAGGTAAACAATCTTCGAAACGCAGTCCGGACGGCGCTGAACCAGCTCGCTGACTGCTGGCTGACGACTGGTCGTTCACTTTGGTTGCTGTGAAGCAGCGAGTCCCCTTGCTCGTACTCTGCGAACAGACGATGTTAAAAAAATATATGTATTGTTTTTATAGAAGTGTGTATGATTTATGTGCATTCGTTGTTTATGTATCAAATCGAATCTTCAATGAAGTCAATTTGTTTGAAGCAGTTTTGTTTCGACGATAAAGCTATGCTGGTGTAATATCGACAACAGAAAAGTCGATGATTGGATTCTGATATATGACTTCTAATAATTTGAAAATGGAATTAATTACAAGCAGTATATATCACATCCTGACTTAACTAAATCTGTTATATCGCCGTAGAGATACGCATGTCTAAAGATATGTAAAGTTATGCACCTGAAATGTCTTTGGAATCCACCGGTTCTGAGTACTTATAATGCGGCTTACGTCTCCCCTTGTCACCCACGGTGTCCGCATTGCCTTTACACGAGGCCTGAACAATCGAAAGGCTGTGATTGACATTTGCATACGACATTAAATTTCAAATGGTTATATTTTAAGCTAAAAATACCTGGTACATAAATTAACTGTAAGTATATGAGTACTCGTGAGGTCAATAGATGTCAATCGGTCGTGTAATGCATTTAAACGCCTCTTGAATGGAACCGTTTATCACAATGCCATGAAAATAACCATGTTATTAACGTGAACACATGGCGTTATCGTCAAGAGGTTTACAGCCAACTATCTGCATACTTAGACCATTTTTCAGCCGTTTGAAAACTTTTCAAACGTATGGCAAAATGGCGAAACTCAAGCTGCTAAATTGCAATAAATTGTCATTTACTTAAAGAAAATGAAAACAATATTTAAATTCTAATCAGATATACATCAAACTACTAACGCTAAGCCTCTGGTAGCATGCACATTAAATGAATAAAAAAATCATTTTGAGAATACGATTATACGAATGTATAAATAAGTCATCAGTATGCATTAAAAATTACATATAAGGTAGTTTACTATTTTTAACAATTCAACTAAATAGGATGTGCTTCTTTTCAGTCTGCTACCGGGATACTAGTATGCTGTTCGAAATATTTTTGGTAATAAATATGAGACTCGCACAGTGCAAGAGGGGCTTAAAGCGTGTGAGAAAAGTGCCGTCCCAGATTAGTCTGTGCAGTCCGCACAGGCTAATCAGGGATGACATCTTCCGCCAAAACTGGATTTTTGCTAAGAAGAGACTTTCTTAAAACGAAAAATATCATTAAAGTGGAAAGTGTCGTCCCTGATTAGCCTGTGCGGACTGCACAGGCTAATCTGGGACGACACTTTACGTTAATGCATTAAACCCCCTTTTCTCATCGCGCGGCCCTTGATTATAATATCGGTTGACATATAACAGCATGAGAAATATTCCAATAACTGATCCGCACAGCTAAACGCTCTTTAAATTGTATTTGTACTTTTCGGGGACGTTTGATACATTTGTTTTTGTCTCAACAGGAAATTGGTGTACTTACCTTTGGCATTTTCCCATTTTTCTTGCCTGTAAACAAATGAAATCGAGTGTAAAATAAGAAGCTTATAGTGGTTAAAAAGAAAACATTTGATATGTGTACTTGTTCTAAATATCAAAGCACTCTACCTCAGTGACGTTGTAGTGCTTTCCTTCAGTTCTATTCGACCGAGAAATCTAACTGAAAATATTTTTATTTATTCATTCCATTTGTGCTTATAAATCCGAAAAGTCAGTCAAGAAAACACCTTTACGCAAACGTATCTCAATTCATGATGATTCTTTAACAGCATTGTGTCGTTTAGCACGGAACGTCAACTAGAGAATTATTTGTAAAAACTGTGTTCAGTTGAACTGTAACTGTGTTTACCGTGTCTTCGTGATATATGTGAATTCTATTATGAGGGTATTTTAAACTATGGTATTCTCGGAGACCTGAACGCACTTTCATTTGTTTTCTAATTACAAAAACTTTCTGTCTGAGTGAGAACATCAAATGATTGAAAAGCTAAAAGTCAATTAACAAATATATACATTCCTTGAATGTGTATTGTGACATAGTATAATGACATGGATTGATCATTGATTTTTATCATTAATTTTTTATGAATAATCACTGTAGGCCGATATATAGGCCAATAGGCTATGCTTGGCTATGTCCAAACAATATTACTGCCTAATAACCAGTATTCCAAGATATGCCCATTGATACCAGCCCGTGATAATCCGGAATGAAAAAAAATGGCATTAATATACATATTTATATATGTGTAGGTGAAACTCAGATATCGTGTTAAATAGTTGCTAGTTTAATTCTTTTCATTTGGTCCTATTAAATATAACAAAACTTATAAAAGCAATCAGCAATAAACTAATATGTTCAACGCAATCCCAACATATGTTCATCACATATAAGTGATATTTTGAATTGTTCTTCATTCTGGCAGCTGATATGATTATGATAATCCGACCCACTAAATAATTGTCTACCAGATATAAGTCAGTACATTAATATAAGCAGAGCGAAAAGTTCCGTCTCCTTAATCATCTTATCACATTCTTATGAGCTGGATATTTTTTGCTTGAACGGGCTTGTTTCGACTGTTTCGCCAGGTTTGTTTTGACTGCTGCAACTGGCTTTTTTTTAAAGATTTTATCTTTTGACAACTAATCTCCTTCGCAAATGTCCTTCTTCCCAGAAAATTGCATGGATAATGAACGGCTTTTCTGCAGATTATGTATCACCCAATTATCGTTGCTTTAGACGAGAATTGCGAGATAACGATGCTTAAGACGAGAATTGCGGGATAAAATAATGTCTTACGCTGATCTAAACCAACTAGCTATTACCGAATGCAAACAATTGTATACATGACCGGAATCTCTTGGCAAAAAAAGGACAAATATCTATGTGCATGTGTTGCATGTCATATAATAAAATATCTCTATATAAAGAACACTTGCAACCAGTAATAATGACTGCACACATGATATACACCCAGATAACAAATTTTCTTAAATACGGTTGTGATATATTCAAGCGGAAATACACAAGAATGATACGATTTACAAACAAAACAATTAAACTGGTTTAAATTTGAAGGTGACTAAAATATTAACAATGCTTACCTTTCTTTTTCAGTGGAGACTTGCACGTGACGTTACTATCATCATGGCGACTGGAGTTCTGGCGCTGATATTCCGCTTTTGCTTTCTCGATGACCTCCTAAAACAACAGAATTGTATGGACATAGACTGATTGCTCGATTGCGATTAACACAATTCTTAACAATACTATCAATCATCTTAACTACAAGAATATCTCAGAAGACGAAATATGGTAAATGTAAATGCTTGCCATTATTACATTGTAAATACTGCATTATTTTACAGTGCAAGTTTACAGGTCACTTTAATCGCTAGAAAAGTCGGCGACACAATTGTCGAGAAAATAGGTAAATTTGCTAAAAATTACCATTTCCCATCACTCGTATGGAACAAGAACTTTATCAATGTTACATTATAATGTTTATTTCCAATTGAAAAGGTAGTCATGTAAATGTATAATTCTACCATTTCCAGGAAAAGTTCACATAACATTATTTACAATTATCAAACGGTCGCTTTATGGAATGGGGTTTAGAATAACGTTTTGACCAACTTAAATATTAATTATATGTTATTAGATAAAACACTTTAAATACGATCGAGTTAATCTGTCTCTGATGAATATGCAGAACAAATACGTAGCCAATTATAAATGTAGATAATAAATATCGTGCATTATTGATACGAATATATATGAAGAAACCTCTATATATACTCATGTATAGAGCAGACACAATTCGACCATTAACGATAGCCTTATTGTAAGTGCGCACAACATCAGAGCGGTTATGCTTAGTTCGAGACGCGAATTTTGCTTTTCTTAATACTTTTGTTCAGTATGAAAACTATTTTGTAATTTAAAGGCCCGGTATGTGTTTATATTTTTTTTTATAAAAAATCGCATTGACAAAATTGCAGCATTAATTTAACCGTTTGTGTAGCGATACTACTTGAAACACGGAGATTGCGATTTGATGCGAATGGTTATTTTTACACCTTTAATGCTCTTATTTAAACCATAAATTGGACAAAAATATAAAATATATATTTAAAAGTAAAAATAATTGACACTGTTCATATAGTATTAATAAAAAAGCTCAGCCTAACCCATGGCATGCGGTGTGCGATATATTGATCCACTGTGCAACCAAAGTGAGAGGTTAATGGTATGCCGTGGTTTGTTTGGATCGCCTTGACTGAATCGAAGGTTTTTATATATGGAATCGTTTTTTTTCTCATTTTTATTAAGGACAAGGTCGAATGGTGGGGTAAAAGTAATCAGGTCGAGGTTATTTCTATCTTATAAAGTCCTGTTTCATAAAATGTGGTTGTAAAGTCACCTGTCACGGCGGTGAAATAGACCCCACCTGTACAAACTGATCCACGAGGTGTTTATATTCATATTCCTCGATCGTGGTTTCCATATGAATGTTGTCTTGACCCTTTAACCTCGCTGACTTCATTCGCGAGTACGTGCATTTCGTGGTGTCCATCAGAGTGACGCCCCTGACGTCATTATTCTGCACGACCGACTCGCGTTCCCCGACCATGCCTAAAAGTACAACATTTAAAAGTAGACATTTTTTTTTCATTTGGTATGCACAACATACGCAATTAATACTTAAGAACATCACCCACACACGCATTTGTTAAAAATGCTATCCAGTTACCGCTATCAGGTATAACATATTGAGACCTTGTTTACCCATGTTACCTTCTAATAAACGTTTTTGAAGCTCATACACATGTATAGAAAATAAAAAGAAATATAACGATGGCTGTGGATAACTTTTCTTTTCGAAATATAATCAGTTGATCAATAAATCGTGAATGTCCAGATTGCATACTAATGTCATTGTTGGCTCGTTATCCATTACTGGGGACTGACTTAAACGGAGAAAAAATATCGAAAAAAACTTCAAAAGCCCTAGATCTTTATATTGTCACAAAATTCCAATTGTTGGATAAAGATGATAACCTTTTATCGCAAATTACGTCGACACGCAAAATCCATTTCAGCGACTTATCAACTGACGGTTTTGTTTGTGAGAATGTTTGGTTGAGCGCAAAATATTTTCTTATTGGCACCATACGTTAGCAAGAATCAATAAATCATATCACGAAATAAACAACAGTTTTATTGCAACAAGGGTCGATGACAAAGTATTTGGACGTGACATTTACATAATATTCAGCGGTTTATTACAATTATTTATTCATCTGAATGTAAACGTAAAACGTGCTCTTTTAACTCTCCGCAATATCGTTGGCATTTTGACCGTTGTTTTGACATTTTCAAGCTTTCATTTCCACTTCATTAATGTATGACCCGGTCTGATTTAACATCTGAAGCATGCTTTATGCGGTAATTAGGAATCAAGTGTGTTCATTAAAGCCAAAATTTACGTAAATCCTTTAAACTTTGTTTTGATATTTTCATTTTCAAATCAGCCTCTTATCTTCCGCATGACAAAGCCAAGCACATGCTTGCTCCAGTATGTTATCTTTGGAAATTGGCAATAAAGTGTGTTTAATAGAGCCACAGCTGTATGCAAATCCTTCAGTTATTCTCTTCAACGGTCAATACGGCGTTGACATACTTATCATGTAAAATGTGTTTTAAATCAAAGCGCTGAAGGCACTGAAGTTGTTCGCTTTTGCATAATCTTAGACGCAACTGAGTTTTCAAAATTATGCTATAGCTTTTTATATCGCAAGTTTGAAATGAACACAACCCATTCCAATTTATAAAGAGTGTGTCTTAAAGCACAGGTCGAGATGTGGGTGCNACTGGTATACATGTATATATTGAATTCATTGAATGCATACTGTGAGTAAACGCATGACCTGTTGTAAAAACACAATCCTAAATTTCAAATATTAGCTCTTACCGGGATAAGAAGCATGCAGATTAAACATTTAAACAACAACACGTGTACTGTTACTCTTAATATTATTCAAAACAAATTAAAATTAACGTGTGAATCGATCAGTCAATCCCAACGCTGAATGACTGAACAGATTTACTCGGCCACGAATAAAACGCTCTCTTACAGAGCCACCTGTCGGATCTACATTGACCAGGGAAATAGTATTCGTCTAATTCGCACGTGCTTAAACGACGAAAAATATATTTTCCTCCACAACTACGCTCCCGATACGGAAAAACAACAAAATACAACAACATATTTTTTGGTAAGTCGTTGGTATGACCGAATCAATTGAAAGGACGGGCTTGTTAGTATATTACAAATAATAATTGGCTTATTATAGAATACATTGATGGTTATAAACCAAGTGACATTAAAAACCCTTAACCTCTCATCAACAGAGCTTTGAACGTAGCCGTCTTTAGCTGTTTCACACAGCCATCTACCGTGACGTTTAAACAGCCTGTCGCGAATGCCATTATTAGCCGCATCAATTGCGCAACCAGCTCTAAAAGAATGAACGCGATATTTGCATATGTCTTGAACATACGGTTTAAATGCCAATAATCAACAATTCTCTAAGTGTGTTATAGGACAAATTCTTGTTTTTCTGTCTGAGCTTATCTACATCATTAACTTGATAAACAATAATAAGAATCCTCATATAACAACACCAATAACAAACCAGCGCCGATACCGGCTTGTATATACTTGTATCAGTCATGCATTTGAACATACGTTCAAACTGCATACCCATTAACACAAACTCTTTAATAACGCTAACATGCGAAATTTGAGATCCTCGTTTCCAAAAATGCCCACGCCATTTCTACATGGTATATAGAATTCGGTATTGGAAGGCAAAACTACGAAATGTTGAACAAATAATATCACCAGACCATTCTCATTACACAACAGTGGTAAATAATTTGCTGATTTCCATTTGCAGCTTCTTACACATATCTAACAAGTCTTGAATCAATAGGTGATGCATAATCTTAAAAAATAAAACATCAACATTAATATCGAATCCTCGTATTTAACATACGTATTTGTTAACCCATCTCAGATGAAGAATGAGACGCTTTTTGGAGACAGATAGCGGATTAATAACGCGATTAAATACTGTGCATAAAGCAGTTCTTGTTATATCTACAGGCACCCATGCTCCATCCCGATACTTGTCGATCTTGGACGAATGAATACAATTACTGATACATATTTGGTTAATAATTATATCACACTTCTTTAATTAAAACAGCTCATAACTTATTAAACTTTCAGCATATGAAAGAAACATCGCACAAATTGTCCTTTGATTAGACACATTATTTTGTTAGACAAACAGTGAAAAACATTTTTAAATATAGATACAAAAAATGCTTCTTTTCTTTTCGAAAATTTGCTCAGTTTCCTCCTTAGCAGCCCTTAACAATTGTTAAGTAAAATAGAATCGGTTGGTTGGTGTAAGTCCAACAATTCATGATACCACTTTATACTATAAAAAGAATTCACAATGGGCCTTAATGACTGTGCGCGTTTTTATCATCTGCATGACTCTGAAAGAACAGATATTAACAAACAATTCGTGTTTATAAAATGTTCAACTTAAGTTCACACATTTAAAAAAACCAAACACATGCTCAAGCGACAACACTACTCTGTAAAAAGCACAAAATTCTCTCCATGCGGAGGATTTTGCCGCTTCCGACCACGTGTCATACACTACACCGCTGGGTATTTCAAGCTCATCCCCTGCTTAACCAGTGCTGATAGCGTCAATTGTATTACAGCCATGGCTGTTTGCAAATGATCTTACATTTGATTAAACTGTGTAAATGTTCATTCTAAAGCGAAAGTTGAACTTTACTTTCTTCAGACAAATTAATGTAAGAGTTCCAAATTTTGGCTTTATGTATGTCTATGTTTAAACACATAGTCATAAGTTGAGCTACAGTTCCGAGATGTATACCCATAGACATAATTTGGCGCACATACCTAGTAATTTTTTAGCACACAGACATAGTTCATTTGTCTAATAATCTTAGCGTCTGTAACATTTAATCGACTTTACACACCGATATAAACATGGGGATCCAAGCACGATTTGTCAACTTTGGGCATCAAGCAGGATCACAACAAATCTGACTTAATTTCCCCTGACATAATGACTGTTTTCTTGTATGTCTTTACGATGCCAATGTCATCTGATAAATCTTCCCAGCTAAAACCTTAATAAAGTGTGTTTGTTTGTGGCTGAAAAATATTCAAAAAATGATATGCAGGCGTAATATCAAAATTAATCCTCCAACAATCCTTTTTAAAGGAATTTTATAACCATTTTAAATAGCGTCTACAATGAATCAGTTAGCTCCAATATCTTTAAACAATTGAACATGATTTTTCAATTTGCTTTTAACCAGTATTTCTTTCTGTCCTTGCTCGTACTCAATATAGCTGTCAGTAAATATTTCCTGACTGTAAGCAAAGATACCAGTAAACAATGAATACACATCTTTCAAATCTATGTCTGTTGTAACGGGATTCTGTAAGTTGGGGCTACTGTTTGTTAGGGACGACAGGCTGCGGGAAAAGCAGGGTGTACAGGCAGTTGCATCCGAAGTGTGTGTTTTTTGCACAAGCGAAACAGGGACCATTTCCGTCTCTTGCATTTCCTTTTATGTAGTTTTTCCGCACGTGGCAAGCTTCCGGAAGAGGCGGTAGCTGACGGCTTTTGAAGCGCCTTCTTATCCACGACTGTTCCGACTCGGCTCTGTTGATCTTTTATTCTGCTTATGCACTTCTACTTTAAAGTTTCATAATTAAACTATTCCAGAAAAAAATTATCATCACTAGACCGCGTGGTTATGTTAAAAATTCAAGTTTACACAATGGAAAGTTAACGTGTGTATCGATCAGTCAATCCCAACGCTAATTTACTGAACGGATTGTGTACACTATTACCATTTTTGTGTATTACATCCATTATGTACAGCATTACAATTTTAACCATTTATTATCTAATAACTTGAGGCTTATAGAAACAAGATACAGATTTAGCGATGGTAACTTTAATACATATGTTAATTCTGGGAATGATTCGTCATTTTGGTGAAAAGAATGTAAAGTACTAAAGGAGAAAACAAAGAATATCTTTAAATTTGTGGTTGGAGGGATTTAATTGGTTTTCGTTAATATCGCCAACAATAATATTATTGTTACAAAGGTCAAATGCTTGATCAAGGCAGGTTTCAAATCGATCCCAAAATTCAGAAGCAGTATTAGGAGAACGATACACATTACAAATTAAAAAGGACATGGAGTGGTCGAAAATTCTTATCCATATAGATTATGGTAGAATTATTTCTAGGTTTAATAATCGTGTGGGTCTAAATAATGACGAAACATACGTCAATAAGCCCCCTGAATGATTAGTATTATCTTTTCGAAAAATGCAATCATGACCTTCTAATGATAGACTTTCGTTAATGATGTCACCTGACAGTTTCGTTTCTGTAAAGCATATTATGTCGAAATCTTAGAAATTGTCCCGAATATATTCAAACTTATTTCGAATACTTCTTATGTTTTGATGAAAAATTGACAGGCTACATTCTCGAGGGGTTACATGAGATGGCCCAGGATTGACAGGGTTAAGAAGTAGCACGGTCGAGCAGTGATGTTTACATGTTGCTGTCAAAAATAAGTTCGTCATTGGCTTACACGTTCGGTTCCCAGATGCGAGTATGTGATGGTTTATGGAAGAGCCGGGAGAGGATACGACGGTTCCAAACACTTGTAGATGGCATCAATGTCATTGAGGTCTTTGATCTGGACTTTCCGTTCAAGCAGTGATGTTTACCGGTAGATGTTGAAGTCAAAAATAAGTTCGTCATTGACTTACACGTTCGGTACCCAGATGGGGGTATGTGATGGTTTATGGAAGAGCCGGGGGAGGATACGACGGTTCCACACCATTGCGGATGGCATCAATGGCATCGAGGTTTTTGATTTGGACTTTTCGTTCATGACCGTTCAGCACCATTAACCCGTAGATGTTACCACCGGAAATTTAGGTCGATATAAGTTTGTGGTCGCGCTTAAGTGCACGGGCTTCGAAGGACAGTTGCAAGCGGAACGGTGTAATAGAGTCTTGTATAAACAGACCTTTACCAAAGGACTTCCGGGCGTTGAAAACCCGCTGCCTGGCTTTGGAATTAGTAAACTTGACAATAACACGCCTGTCTGTGCCTGAACGTTTCGACCCTAGGCGGTGGATTCTGTCGATGTCACATGCTTCAAGCTGCAAATTGAGTTCCCTGGCCTTGTCGAGCAATTTTTGTTCGACGTTTTCGTTGGCATCACCAGTGTCATCTGGAAGACCCGAGATCTCGAGCATCATTCGGCGTCCATATTGTTCGAGTTCATCACGTGCGAGGTTGGTTGATTT
>VMBQ01000631.1:253811-281499 GCA_007657795.1 Dreissena rostriformis
ACAAGGTAAAAATTTAAAACTCATTGGTTGTTTATTTGATTTAAAAGTGATTTTGTATATTTGCCTTGTCAGCGAGGTTACTTTGACGTTATTATCACGTTTTTCTTTTTTTTTCAAATCATCAATAGAAAAGATAATTTAAGCTTCATTTTTGGGAAAACAGGGCTTTATGCATATGCATTAATTGTCATCCCAGTACCAGAGACTCTCTTTAAACGAAAAACACCATAAAATCAGAAAGTGTCGTCCTTAATTAGCTTGTGCGCACTGCACAGGCTAATCAGTGTGCACAGGACACCACTTATTTGACATGCATTAAGCCCCGTTTTCCTGAACGCAGCCAATATGTACAGATTTCAATGACAAACTGGCCAATGTCGTCGCACAAGCTGTTAAACACTATTGATTACATACACACACACACGCACTGTCTGCAGTGTACCAGTGCTATAAACAGGTTAATCAGTGTGCACAGGCAGATGCAGTGGTTATCGTTCTTGCCGTAGTTAAGAGCAGACCGACTTGCACAACTTTCTCTTAACATTAGTTGTTCTTGCGAACAACTAAAAAGGAGTAAACAGCACACAACTACTTGTATATGATTAATAATTATATTATGCGATCAAATTTTTACTTAAAAATGTCACCATATTTATGAATTTGCTTTGTTTTCCGGCGAGATTGAGAACAGATGTCTTGATATATTTCATCAATATCTGCATATGCATATTTCATCAATATTATAATTATTATGATTATTCAGTAAACGAAATTGTTTCAATGAACTGGCCCAGACTTCTACCTCGTTCAAAATATTATCCACACCTATGTGTGCATTGATTCTAAATGTGCACAATTAAGAGCCTTTAGTGATATCAAATGTTGTTGTAGCTTTCTTCCTTGATGACAATATGGACACGTTATTATGATTCCTAACTGAAATGACAATACATGTCATGATGCTGTCTAAATATACTGTTAAGTATTGTCATAGTAGATAAACTATGTATTTTAAAACGTTCAGGATAAAACGACATAAAAGTTAACCGACTTATAATTAATCGCAATTAGATATAAACTTATCTTCCCCCATATGGTGTTAACAACCGTAGAGTAAAATATAATGTTGTGTTTGCGTTCAAAATCAAGACCCATTTTTTTTCTGGATTTAGAGAATATTAATTTGTGTTTTTAAAAAATATTTTCACCAAAACAGATTACACGTGTAAATTTCAAACAATTGAAGCATTTAAAAATTGTTCATACATTCTTCATGTTATGTTAATTCCTATTCTCTCATAAATGTATCATTGCAAATATATATATAGATCTCAGACAATAAAAGTACAATGAAACATACACATATACGAAGCAATACATTCAGTTAAAAAATAGTTATTTCAATTCTTTTTCTAAATTGTTTGTATAATAGTATTTAATATTTAAACACAACATTGATACATATCCAAAAGAAACGTTTTGTCCAAATGCTACATAAACCTCCGTCCACATTTCACAATTTAAAAATTGGCTTTCATAAATAATGTTCATCAAAACGTTACATTTGATTTGAGTATAATACTTACATATATTCTATTGACGTCCAAATATATTTCAATAAAAAAGATAAAAACTTTACATCAACAACTTCACTATTATAAGACAGCTTCACTCCTTGCGAGTTCGATTTTTCTGTTATCACTGGCGTGTGTTGTTTGCGTGTTTACAGAGATCTAGGAAAGAAGGTGCAAGTATCATGGTTGCCCGAAGGCAGATGCTCGTTCAATTATAAACAAAATGTTCTTTTAATTATAAACTAAATCCGTATCTTGGGAACTGTGATCTAGCTTAGCATGCTTTGTAGTGCGATTGTGCTTGGATAACAGACATATATACATGTATTTACAAGACGGTTAAAATTAATAATCATTTTTGCTGCATATTATTTGTCTGCTTTTTGTATGACTAGCCATGTATCTAATACAAACAATACATGTCTTGAAACAACGCAATTGGCGCTGGAATAAATACGGATGTTATTATTTTTCCTAAATTTTCAGCAACAGTTACCTACCTTCTCGGACTCCGATTTGCGCTCCCTTATAACGAGACGTCTCGAAAACTGGATGTTTCAGTAATCTTTACCCAAAATTTACGTGAGATTAACTTATGAATTATTCATAAGTTGTACTTTCAATATTTCAATCATATACCACCCAATAATATCATAAGCGAAAATAACCTTAAGACTGCTGTACGTTTCGTTGACAATTTTTATTTATCAATTCATTGGTATTAAAATATGTGTATCGTTTTCATGCTAGGTGCATTCATTAACATAAATACATTTCTACGAAAGCAACACTTTTGTCCGCACACTTTACTTCAAAAAACGATTTGAAACATTACAGAATAAATAACATCTGCTGAAGAAGTGAAGTGGCACAACGCGACCACAATTAAATCACACATTAACACATATAATAATTAAATGCGTTCGTAAAAACACAGCCGCTCGCTAGTTTTATAAAAATAATTCTATTTAGGAGGTTTTTGCTCACCAGCACGAATTAATTCCTGGGCTGTGAAATCAGTCGCAACGTGAGATATATTTTTACACAATGCCTATACGAAATATAAGCTTAAATTTGCTATTATATTTTGCCTATTGCCCATTTAAATTATCCTTTTCAAAATAAGGCCGTACTAATTTTTTTTATGTAAGCGTCCCTTGGCGGGCATGTTTTCGGTTGCCAAACGATACATTTTGAGGATGCTTAAGATGCATTAAGAAAGTGTATAACAATGCACATAACGGTATGTAAATGCTGACATACTTGCATAAGCATGTATTTCTCTTGATGCTAAACTAGCTTCAAGATTTTTTGTTGAACATGATGCCGGGGTACTTTTCTTATGTGTTTGTTTTAGAAACAAAAAGCCGTTTTGTTTTGTTTTGTTGTTTTAAATGTATTTGGTCTAATGGAGGTTAATTTTACTTTTATAATTTAATTTGTATGATCTTAGTAATTACATAAATGACCCTGAATGAAAATAAACTTAATTACCAGATGGTGATTCGCATTATTTTTCAATGTACTTGTTTTAACATAAATTTGGTTTGTGGCAATCTTTCCCATGTAGTTATTTTTATGTTTTGAAATCCAGAGGCGGTTTTACTCAAGTCATTTTGAGAGTGGTTTTTGACAGAGCCATCAACTCAATTGATCTTAAAAATGTGAATTAGTTTTGTTTGTTTGTAATAATTATATTTTGTAGTGTCCTTGTAGGATGTTCTTTCAAATTTTTTATCCAATAGATGTCAAGTTTCGTATTTCCTTAAGATTGCTCTTATCTAATTTGCCACTTAAGTCTTGGATGATTTGCCAAAACCTCGTCAAAATAATGTGTGTTGCAGGGTATTTAATTATATTCATCCATAATCCTATTAGCCTAATACTAATAATGATGGATGAGAGATAGTCAGTGTGAAAGAAGTAAACCTGAGTGCATCAGTGGTGAGATGGTTTTACTAAGTGTATGACTTTATGTGAATTGAAATAATTTTAACTCACATAAAATCATGCAATTTGTGTAAACATTAGTATTAGATTTAGGATTATAGGATTATGGATGAATAGAATTAAATTCCCTGCTACATGACCAAATCGATATAGTACATTTAAAATACTTATTTTGAGTAGATTAACAATATGAGTATTACTATTGATAGCTGTGTATTTTTACATTGTACCGATGTCATGAAACAGTTTTTAAAGAAACATGTTTTTATTCACTCCTTGTTTGTTTGTTTCCAGTCTGGTAAACATAACACATTATTCATACAAAAAGAGCAATGTGTTAGTGATTATTTTATTGGTTCCACACTGGTTAGTAGGTCTCAAATATTAAAGCGGATGCTAAACACTGAATCGAATTTGAATGATCTTATTCATAAAATCAAGTTATTATCAGACGTGAAACGCAGAGAACAACGTAACATGGGAACCTTCTCCCGCATCCGTGAATTGCAGAATTGAAATTAATATGAAAGAGTGCCGTTTTGTATAGGCTAAATAGAATTGTTTATAAATGAATTTTATTTAAGAATATTTGTCGATAATAGTTATTTAACATTATTTAAAAAGCTATTTAAAAAAAAACAACATTAAAACGATGTTGTATGTTTGCATTCCCTAAACTAAATAATACAATAGCTTACCTCTTAATTTATTCCGATTTCCACACTCCTGTGTGTTTAACTGCCAATATAAGGTTATTCCAAGTCGCTTTGTCACGTTCTAGATAAACATAAATAAGGCTATTAGCGCACGCAAAGCTGTGTAACATAAATTGTATCTCACACCAATAAGTCAATTATTGCCAAAAAATGGTCGAAGCACATTACATACACTTGCAATTCACCGATATTGCTACTTTACTTCTTTTCGCACACCACAGCTAGTTACGCTGGAACGTCAGTGTCAACTGTCGTCTGCAGAGGATTGAGTCGCTCGGAAATCAATACACGGGTCACAACAGCGTTCGTAGCATGTTAAAGTGGCACATACAGAATTATTGGAACTGTGGTGGTGGCAGTTATGATTTATAAATCGCTACGTCCTGTCGGAAGTGGATCACATGGAAATATGATTTAACGGTCATACACGATATTGTTTTTCATTGTACTTTATTATTTGGACTTCTGCTCTGCTAGAGATCTGGGTTTATAACGAATTTTCTTTATTCTTCAACATCCAATTTGAAGATGGTGCTTAATTCCACGTGATCGATTTAAACCAAGCAGTGCTTGACTTAGCCATCAGAACGTTTATTAACGTCGTCGGAAGCTGCATTGTACTTCATCAATTTAAAAGCTTCACAACCCTGTCCGCCAGTCCCGTATGTTGAACATTTCATGGCTTATTGAGTTTAAACATATTTTTTTCAAATAATACACTTTGTTTTATATAGAATTACATACACTATTTATACAGTTTACATGTTTGAATAGGATCAGAACGGAAGACAATGTCGTATATAGTTCTTCTCCCTATTCACATACAATTTCATGTTGTTAGACGAACATAGTTGATTTTTTTTATGATTATACAATAATAACAATATAGAAAAAAATAGAAACTGCGAGTAATGAGTTTGACATTTGATGAGGGAGACAGACTGGCAGAGTTCTGGGAAGAAAAAAAACAAAAGTTAAGAAATGCTTGATTAGGGCAAAAGAAGAAAAAAGGATTGAGCGTCGTTCTGTAGCACATTTACAAATCGCTTACTATTAATAATAAAGTTATGAACTGCATCAGCTATTTTAGTATTTGTTAAATAGTCACTACAAAGATATTGGTTTGATCATCGTATAGAGGTGGAATTGTGTTATTTGTGTTACTAGGAATTAACTTTTTAAGTGTTGTCCACCAGTCTTTGGCGCAAAGATCGGATGACTTGAGTTTCTGTGCAATATTGTGAAAATATATAATTTTCGAATTACGTAAAAGTAAACAAACCTCGTTCCTGACATGGCGGGAATTTGACCAATTCATATCACTATCTAATTGTTTTGCTTTTCGATATAGGCGTTTCCGTTGACGAATTTGTTTCTTTATGTTATTGTTTATCCATGGAAGATCTCGAGGACGGATACAAACATTTTTGTTCGGAATACATGTGCTTGCAATGTGCAATATTGTTTTAGTAATGTTTTCAGCGTATACATTAACATTTTCACATTTTAGTAGATCCCAATGAGTATCCGACATTAATTATCGTAGTTTTAGATAATCCCCAATGTCGTAACGCCAGATATGTTGATAAAACGTTTTACATCTGGGTTTTGTAACTTTTAATGTAACAAAAACAGGGCAGTGGTACCGAACAGTTTGATCAATAAAGGGTTCGCCTGTTCCCGAAAATAGTACGTTATTCCGATTGCTTACAAAGATTAAGTCAATTATGGAAGATGTTTGTTCAGTATTATATGTTGGTTCTTTAATAAGTTGCGTTAGGTCATGTTGTTGACATAATTAATTATTTTTTTCGTGCTGACGACGATTCAGCGAGAGCGTTAATGTTAAAATCACCGGTTATAATGATATCATTTATTCGTATTTCTCTAGCTAGCGCTATTGAATCTTCAATAGAAATGCATATATGATCGATCCGCACTAGACGGTCTATTAAACACGCCAAACAGAATGGATTAATTTATTGAAAGAAAAATTTCAATCCACATACATTCTACATTATTTAATTCAAGATCATGCCATTATTTAATTCAAGATCATGCCTGCGTTTGAAAACCATACTTTCATTAACGTAAAACGCAACGCTACCATGTGGATCGAGTGGGCGATCCCTACGAATTGGTTGATGAAAGCCATTAAATAGCAGATCAGTAGATGGGATAAAACTATTTAACCATGTTTCAGTACAACAAATTATATCAAATTCACGTAGACCTGCACAAAGAACATCAACTTTATGCAAGAGACCTTGAATATTACAACAAATATAATAATATAACAAAACGTAAGTGCTTTGTTGCTGAAACATCGGGATTGGATGATTATAAAGAAGTGAAGAACTGTTTGCATCTGTGTTGAAAGATGCATTAGACAAAGAGAGCCCTGGGTTCGGATGTACAACACATGATTTATAAGATGTATTACCGTTTTGTCCTAATGAATTCCATAACGTTATTTTCCTTAATATTGTATTACACAATAACTTTGTTTCACGACATCTTAAGTAAATTTCAATTTTCAATATCGGTCTGTTTGGTTTTATTTAACTGTATATGCTAGTATGACCTTAATTGTTTTCCCTAACATGAAAATAAATATGCTGTTTAAAGACTGAATATAAACCGTCATGAATGGGTAGTAAATGTTTAACTTCTATAAATAAACACCAAACGAGCTTTCATTTAGCATGATTCTACATGAAGCAATAAACATATTTTCAAATGTTTAATAAGAGACACGTGTCATAGTTTGGCTACCACGTTAAACAGCCTAGCTAGTGTTATAGACTATAACATATTGAATGTAAAATTATATATATGATAATTTCAATCATCCTATTAATATAGATAGCGACGATAAGCATGATACCATTCAATTATATATATGCAGAATGAACGCCTGTTTATTAAGAGAGTCTGAAAATCGAATGGTATCATGATTAGTGTCGTTATGTATATTGAGAGGATGATTGCTTTTGCTATTATTAAATAATGAATCGGTAGTGGTGATGTTATTAGCAATTGCAGATTCCGTGTTCAATATCGACCTAATCAAGAGAATGCAGAAAACGTTTAAAATTAGCATATACATTGGCTTACTATTTGATCTTATGACGCATATTATATTTCCAAAGTCTCGGTTCGTCGACATTATTAATAAGTAAGCATATAACAAAACATTGTTAGTAAAACAAAGTTAACTTTTTTCAGTAAACTGACCCTCTCGAAGACAAATGTTGGGATGCTGACGAGGATGCATTGGAATGATACTTCCGTTTCCTTTCATCGTGCCACATTTATTTACAGGTATGTTACTATTTAAACATCCGACCATTGAATAGATTTATGTTTATGAATAAGATACAAATTTACATATATTACTGTAGGGTTTCAATTAAAAGCTTATTTTATTTATTTGTAACCGAATGAGCCTCATTTTGGGCAAACTGGGCTTATTGCATGTGTTTAAGGTGTCGCCTAGATTAGCCTGTGCAGTCCGCACAGGCTAATAATGGACAACACTTTCGCTTTTATAGTATTTTTTTCGTTTAAAGGAAATCTCTTCTTAGTGAAAATCCAGTTTGTACGGAAAGTGTCGTCCCTGGTACGACACTTCATTCACCTGCGTTAAGCTCAGTTGTTTCATAACGACTCTATAATGTTGATCACGTGTGAGGTTTGGACGCCCCAAAACCAATCTTAATTCATATGCTATGCTTTTGATTGTCCGTTCTTAGTCGGTGAATTGAGTTGTATTTGTTTCGTTTACTAGTATTTCATTAACATCTGTGTTTAATTGTTGGTAATAAATCATTTTCAATAACTAAAAGAAGAAGTATGATGAGAAAAGTTATTAACTGCTGATGCAACTGAAATTTGAATGTATTGATATGTGATGCATTTTCCGTAAAATAAACTTATCTTGTCTACACACATATTCATACAGATAACATTTTATTCACTCTGTATTTATTTAGCGCCAGAAGTGAAAATATGGACGTTATTTCATTTTTGAGCGTCCGAATAATATGGATCACGCGATAACCAAAAAGGACTTGCTAGGTTGATGAAACACAGTATGTTGATAGAGGGCATTGCATGGAATATTAACGTTATTTCAGAGTTTTGTGTGAGACACAAATTATGGTTGCTGTGGTTACAGAAATCTAGGTCCTTCAATAACTTTAAAAGTAAACACTATATATAGGTTACTGAAACTAGATACGAGTATAAAGGGTCATATGGTAAATATGCACATTAATTCAGTTGTTTTGTCACACAAGATTGTGAATGATATTGTGACAGAAATAATTGAAAACAAAAATCTGCATCCTGCGATAACTCAAAAATATTTAAGGTAGGTTGATGAAACTTACGGGTTCCTGTTTTTTACCGGATATGGAACTGCTGTTTTGTCTTTGAAAAATCTCGTGTTCACATAAACACTTAACATTTCCTAGTAAACAGAATGTTTATGAATTCCACTTATTGCTTTGTTTGAATGGCAACACGTTTCTTCCATCTATAAATTCAAGTTTGTCCTTGCAATGTTTCTTTTATTATCACCTGTATTTGATTAATGTTACTGTGGTTGTATCGAACACACAAGTATTCAGCTACATGTAGTGTACATTATAGGACATCAATATACGGTGTCATTAATAAACGCTCGCTCTTGAATTACATTTTAAATAACAAAATTATTTTATATGTATTATATTATTAAATTATTATTAAGTGAACATGAGCATGAATAACTTGTTGGTATTACAAATATGTTTAAAATGTAGCCTTACGTGGCGGTGAAATAGAGGTATTTATGTTCATATCCCTCGATGTTGATTTCCATCGAAATGTCATCTTGACATCTTGACCTCTCTGACCTCCGTCGCGAGTGCGTGCATTTAGTGGTGTAGATCGCCACTGACGTCACGCGTGACGTTCTTCTTCTTCACGATGGGATCGCGATCCAAAAACAAAAATAGAGCCAAAATTAATCTATAGTATGAAAGTCATTATGCACTTGAAACATGCATATTGTATATCCTTCAACTTATGACATTTATATTATATACCTTTCAACTGATTCCATTCATATCCTAATTAGCATTGTATTGCATCATTGCACAAGAGTAAGAAATTATTCACACATTTGCCTGAAATAACAAATGTTTATCATTATGACGCTGGACGAAGCGTTGCATTTAAAATAAGTCATTTATGTAGGGCTACATATGTCATATGTTATTATTTGCCCCATACTTGTCATACTCAGATGATCAATCATGAAACTTCGGAAATGTATTCAAGGACGAATCGTACTGCAGTTCATTGTTTCGTCGACATACGAATGCCATTATTTTGCATCTTTGAGGTAACATTTGAGTCAAACCAAAGCGGCAACAAAAGATGACTTATTATAAAATTCAAGCAAATATGCGTAGTCCTTTCAGCCATTTAACCGTGTTTTACCATTAACATCTACATACAATATCCATTCATGAACGTATTGTCTGTCCGCACTATGTAGTGCGGATTACGTGTAACAACTTGATCGGTATTGTTAATGGCAATATACTCGTTGTAATCAAGTTCAGAACAGTAGTTGATTTAAACAGTGTATCTTTCCATGCATTCCTTTTTTTGCAGGAAATCATTTTAGCGGACATTTAAAATATCGAACAGATATTACAATTATCTAGACCGCCAGTCGACAATCAATGTGATTTTTTTCAGAAAGCAATTACAAGAAAAATGCAGAATACCAAAATGTGTTCTGATATTTAATGGTTCAATCTTCCTATATTTGGCAACCTCAAATATTCGTATAATTCCTTTGTTCACAAATTCATGTTATTGCTACGCCATATACTATGCTTACTTGTAATCAACACGACGTGATTCGACGGGACGATGCACAATATTTCATTATTAATTCATATGGCAATTAACTTAATACATGTTTGTTCTAGTACTACGATCATCCAACTTAGCACGATATTATTGACATTTGGATGCTTGTAACATTTTCCTTTCTTGAATATCATGTGATCTTGTCTGACAATATAACCCAGCAAATGCCTGGTTAAGCACGCAATAATCAGATATTAGGAATCAAGTGTGTTCATTAGAGTTGAACCTAAATGTAAATTCTTCAATAACGATCTCAATGAAGACTCGAAATCTTACAAAACTTAACGTGATCTTGGGTAAAGAATTAAAATTGGATACTTTTATGTTCCTAATATTTTTTTTATAAACTCCACAGAATTTATAATTATGTCATGAGATAAAAACCTATAAGAATAATCTCATATAAGTATATATAATTACTTAAAATACCTTTGTAGTTTTTGAGAATATATATGAGGCTTTAATTTATAAAATTGTGTAAAAAAAACATCATTCCATTACAAAAACATATGACCAGTTGCTATAATATGTATGTGTGCATACGTACATATTGTAACTAAATTCACAAAAATAAGCTCGTTATCTTACCAATATTTTCCTTTTGTAATCTGAACAAAAGTATTATAATATAAATTATTTTGATCGTTTTCGTCGATCCTGCAGGGGATCTAAATCAATACACGGCGACAACAGAGAACATAACATGCGCGCTTTAGGTAGCAGAGGAAGATGTATTTGATGGTGGTCGTGGTCCGTGATTAACGGTGATTAAGAAAGCTCTTGGCACTGCGATAAGAGAGAAAAGCTGCGATATTGTCATAAAGAAAGACACGAGATTGTCATAAAGAAAGACGCGTGGTGTGAAGACAAACGTACAGAAAGCGTGTTTAAGTGTAAAAGTTGTTTATAGTTTATACCAATTTTTGTCCAAATTGTAACAACAAAATTGATGCATTAAGAAACTTTTCGTGTTTTGTCTCCGTCCGATGATTTTACAAGAATTGATGATATTGTTATGTTTAATTTTTTAGAAACTATTTCTAAAAGATTTCATTTCTCGGACATAAATTAAGTTCAAACTATCTCCCCCAGAAAGCTTGTTTTTTTAATTATCATTTACTGCAAGAATTCGGCTTCAGGTATCAGTAAAACAGAATCTCTCGTTGACAACATCACCTATTTTATAAGAAGAGGCCTGCATTTTCAAGAACAAATATCTTAATACCAATAACTTAAACATCCGTTTAGCAAATGTTCAGACTATTCTACTATATAGATCTTAGCTTTTTGAGAGAAGATTTAATACTTATGTATATAACCTTAATCAATTTCAGAAAAAAATTAATAGTACACGTCGTATAATTAAATATATAGGTCAATGTAATATCCTACCAAAGAACTGTTGCAACCTGTTGTCAAAGACTGCACATATTATTAACATAAGACTTAATTTTACCACATTGGTTGCTGACATATTCCAAACAACCTAAATTAGGTTGAAAACTCATAAAAAAGAACTAAATTATATATAAGAATAACAACGGCCCTTATCCTATGGTTACTAATACAATGCATATTAACACCTTTATTATCCTCCGCCAAAGGCGGAGAGATATTGTTTTGGCGTTGTCCTTCCGTCCGTCCGTCCTCCCGTCCGTCCGTCCTTCCGTCCGTCCGTCCGTCCGGCACTTTTGTGTCCGGAGCCATATCTTGGAAGTGCTTTTGCGGGTTTCATTGAAACCTGGTATGAGTATATATATATATGGATAAGAGGATGATGCACGCCAACTGGCATTGTACACAGTCTGTTAATAACGGAGTTATGGCCCTTTGTATATATTCTGTGTCAATGCAGCATGTGGGGGTATACGTCACGTCTTTGACAAAGCTCTAGTGAGGCGGGGGATATCAATTCAACGAATTTGCTTGTTTTTCATTTTGGACATGCATCTGACGGCACTGTCACCATGGTGATTTTCCTAGCCTTCTCAAGGACTTCATGATATAAGTTTGTAAATCTTTAATTTCTTCGACATTTGCATACAAATACATAAACATAAGTATGCATGTTATTAATTTATTATGTATACAAGATATGTCTACATGCAATGTTATACAGCATTATATATGTTTCGTTTCGTATAATTCATGTTATGGCAATATTTAATACATATTTTAAAGTAAGTATGGTATGTGTTAGATAAATTTTATTGTAATTAAACTATCTAAGAAAATAGAATATTGGGTAAAAATTTTAACATTGTAAGTCAGTCTATAATTTGTTATCGGAATATTATATGATGCAATACATTTTTCGCATAATATCAGTCATGGCTGTAAAACTGTAATGTTATTCAGTAGGTTAGACATCAAAGTGTTATTATTGACCTATTACCACTGACAACAATCAATATACTCGACGAAGCGATGCACATTGCTTCATTATTTATTCATTACAATATTTAACGTAGTATCAAACTAACCACTGAATTGTTGTCATATGGGTACTTAAAAAACAACATTTTCCTTTCCAGATCAGCAAATGATCTAACTTGATGATTGTTTAAACAGCTAATTACGGCTTCGTTCGTTTTTCCATGCACGACGGCATTGTATGTTTGTTATCAATTATGGACTTAATGTTGGCTTTAAATCGATTCAATCCCATAATGCTTTTAACTGACCGTTTCAATGCGGTGACCAATCTTTCATCTGTGTAGTGTTAGTGTTGCTTTGTGCATTGATATGTTTACAAGACTAGCTTGTGTTAACACTAAGTTCTCTCAGACTGCTCAGTTAAAACAGTGATTGGTATACACGCCCTCCACACCAATGCGAACCGGGTTCAATCCCCGCTCCCGGCTCATGAGAGTTTTGTTGTGGGGTTTCCTCCGGATAATCCAGGTTTCCCACGCAGCAAAATACCACGCCAAACTGACATGGCTTTTAGGAAATAAGTTAAAAGCTGGAAAATGCAGCTATATTAAAAAATACACCGAACTTTTGTGAATCTTGCAAGTGAATAAGGTAGGAGCCATGGGACAAACTCCGCGTCGTCACAAACTGCAGCCTTCAATATAGGATAAAACACCATCTTCATATATTCGATGTATAAAATTTAAGAAAATCCGGCGTAGCTATCTAAGATAGATTTTGACCCTTATTTCTTGCAACCGGAACATTAACCGTACTCAGAATTGCCCTAATTTGTCATGTTTTGTTTAATGCAAACATACAACATCGTTTCATTGTAAAAAATAGCTGTTTGAGATAAAATGGTACATAGTTAATTAAATAAGCTGTTTAAATAATGTTAAATAACTTTAATCGACAAATATTTTTAAACATAACTCATTTATAAACATTTTATTGATTGTATTTCATATCAGAATTCAGATTAATATTGATCAGAAACTATCAATCAAATTAATCATACGCATATCGTTAATCTTCTTAATTATTTTAAATGTAATATATCGGTTTGAACATTATTTTGATACGGTTTTGGCAAATCATCCAAGACAAGTCTTAAGTTGCAAATTAGCTAAGAGCAATCTTAAGGCATTACGAAACTTGACATATATTTGATAAAACGGTTGAAAGTACATCCTGCAAGGACAGTACAAAATATAAATATAACAAACAAAACAATTCACATGTTTAAGATCAATTGGGTTGGTGGTACTGACAAACACCACTCTCAATAGGATTTGCGTACAGCTACCCAATTGATTTTAAAACATAAACAAGATGAATATAAAGGAAATATTTCCACACCAAAGTCATGTTCAAAAAGTACCTCAACATATAACGCAAACTTATTTCTGGTAATTACATTTATTTTCATTCGATTTCATAAATGTCATGACTGAGATCATAAAAATTAAAGAATACGAGTAAAATTAACATCAGTTAGACCAACTACATTTTAAACAACAAAACATTGTTATTTTTCTAAAACAAACAAAAAATAAAGTACCACGGCACCATTTTCGATGAAAGCTTGAAGCTATGTTAGCGTCAAGAGAAATACATGCTTCGGCAATTATGTAAGCATATACATACCGTTATGTACATTGTTATACACTTTCTTAATGCTTCTTCAGCATCCTAAAAATGCATCGTTTGGCCCCCAAAAACATGCACGCCAAGGGACGATAGGATCAAAAATGTGTACGGCTTATTTTGAAAATGATAATTTTAAATGGTAAATTTGTGGTATTTTTCCAATTAATAGGCAAAATGGAATAGCAAATTAAGGCTTATATTTCGTATTATCATTGTGTAAAAACATATCTCACGTTGCGACTGATTTCCCAACCCATGAATTAATTCGTGCTTGCAAGCAAAAACCTCCTAAATGGGATGTCCTTATAAAACTAGCGAGCGGCTGTGTTTTAACGAACGCATTTAATTATTATATGTTTTATTTTGTTTTTTAATTGTGGTCGCGTTGTACCACTTCACTTCTTCAGCTGATGTAATTTATTCTATATTGGTTCACATCGTTTTTCGAAGTAAAATGTGAAGACAAAAATGTTGCTATTCGTAGAAATGTTTTTGTGTTAATGAATTTGCCTAGCATGCATACGGTACACACATTTTAAAATGAATGAAGTACTATGTATTTTCAACATAATTACATATAAATGAACTCGTCTGATATAAACCAGTATTCGTTTACTCTCGCTATTCTTTTTACAATGGTTATTGGATATATTTGCCAGATAATTAATTAATCAATAATGACAACGAAAATTACCGCAGCCTTTAGGTTATTTTCGCTGATGATAATAATGGGTGGTATATGATTACAATATTAACAGTACACCGTATGAATATTTCATTGGTAAATCTCACGTAAAATATGGGTCATGCAGACTGAAACATCCAGTTTTCGAGACGTCCGAGCGAAAATCGGAGTCCGAGAAGGTAAGACACAGTTGCTGTATATAAAGGAAAACATCCGTATTTATTCCAGCGCCAATTGCCTTGTTTAAAGACATGTCTTGTTTGTATTAGATACATGGCTGGTCATACACAAAGCAGACTAATAATACGCAGCAAACATGCTTAAAAAAATTAACCTTGTAAATATGTTTGTCTGTTAACCAAGCACAATCGCACTACAGAGCACGCTAGATCACAGTTCCCAGGATACGGATTTCGTTTATAATTATAAGACCATTTTGTTTATAATTGAACAAGCATCTGCCTTCGGGCAACCATGATACTTGCACCTTCTTTCCTCGATCTCTGTAAACGCGCAAACAACACAGGCCAGTGATAACAGAAAAATCGAACTCGCAAGGAGTGAAGCTGTCTTAAAAGATTGAAGTTATTGATGTTAAGTTGTGTTTATCTTTTTGGACGTGAATAGAATATATGTAAGTAAGTAGGATAATAAAATGAAATGTAACGTTTGGATGAACATTATTTGTGAAGTATGTATTAGTGGTATTTGGACAACAAGTTTCGTTTGAAAACATATTTATCAATATTGTGTGTACTTCGTGAAATATTAAATAATATTATATTTAAAATGTAGAACGTGAATCGAAATAACTATTTTTTTGAAACTGAATGTATTACTTCGTATGTGTATGTTTTGATTGTTCTTTGATTTTCTGAGATCTATATATATGTAATGATATATTGATGACAGACTATGCATTAACATCATAATATTTTACTCTTACGGTTGTTAAACCATATAGGGGAAGATACTTTTATATCTAATTGCGATTTATTATAAGTCTGTTAACTCGAATGTCGTTTTATCCTGTTCGATTATAAATACATAGTTTATTGACTATGACAATACTTCACAATATATTTAGACAACATCATGACATTTATCGTCATTCCAGTTAGGAATCATAATAACGTGTTCATATTGTCATCAAGGAAGAAAGCTACACCAACAAGTAATATCACTAAAGGCTCTTAATTGGGGACATTTAGAGTAAATTCACAAATCGATGTAGAGAATAGTTTGTACGGGGTAGATGTCTGTGCCACTTCATAAAAATAATTTCGTTTACTGAATTATCTATATTTTAATATTGCTGAAATATACATATGCAAATTCTGATGAAATATGTCATGACTTTTTTTCTCAATCTCGCCGGTTTACAAAGCAAATTCATAAATATGATTAAATTATTAAAACTTTGATCGCATAATATATATCTGAATCGAATACAAATAATTGTGTTTACTCCTTTGTTTAAAACACACCACTCTACACGATAAGTATTTCAATTCCGTATTGTCCGATTTAGAGATTAATTAAAGGATTTTCATACAGCTGTGGCTCTATTAAACACGCTTAATTGCTAATCTCCGAATATAACATACTGAAGAAGGCATGTGCTTGGATATTTCATACGGACGACAAGAGGCTGATTTGAAAATGAAAATATCAAAATAAAATCTGAAGTACTTACAAACATCTTTGGCTCTAATGAACACACTTGATTCCTCATTTCAACATACTGCATGCTTAAAATGTTTAATCAGACCGAGTCATGAATAATTCAGTAGAAATGAAAACTGGAAAATGTCAAAACAACGGTCAAAATGCCAACCATATTGCGGAGAGTTAAACGAGCACGTATTACGTTCGCATTAAGATGAATATACAATTATAACGAACCACTGCATATTATGTAAGTGTCCCGTCCAAATACTTTCTCATCGACCCGTGAAGCTATGGGCGATTATGCTGTTGTAAAGTTTGCGATATGATTTATCGATTCTTACTAACGGATGGTGCCAAAAAGAAAATAAACTACGCTCAACCAAGCATTCGCACAGGCAATACCCTCACTTGATAAGTCGCTGAAATGGATTTTGCGTGTCGACATAATCGGCGATAAAAGGTTATCATCACTAACAATTCGAATTTTCGGACAATTTATAGGGGTTTTGAAGTTGTTTTCGCTTTGATTGTTTTCATTAAAGTCCGTCCCCAGGAATGGATAACGAGCTTACAATCACATGAGTATGCATTTGAAAGCCCCTATAACGCTCAAAATCAACGAATATTTCGTAAACTATTTTGTAAAAAAAGGTAACACTTAAACAATCAGCGTTCCGTATAGCAATAGCCAATATTTCGACGCTAGATGTGCTCTGGTTACACAGATTTAACCAGAAACAAAATTCTCTGTTTTATTTTTTTGTAGTACAATATATTCAACTCATGTTCATGTTCCAATTTAGTGTTCGTGTGTCTTATGAACAGATATCGTTGCGGGAAATTAAAATGGAATATATAGTGCCACAAAAAAATAAAAAAGAGAACATTTTATATCTTGTTAAATCTTTTACCAGGAATACAAGTCTAGACATTCACGATTAATTGATCATCTGACTATATGTTGAAAAGAAAAGTAATACACAACCATCCTTATATTCCATTTTATTTTATAAACATGGGTATGAACTTAAATTCTTTTAGAAGAAGATAACATGGGTAAACCAGGTCTCGATGTTTTATACCTGAAAGCGGTAACTGGATAGCATTCGTAACAAATGTACTTATTGCAAATGTAATTATAAATTTCGTATGTTTTGCATACCATATGACAAAGTTTATAAACTATCTTTAACTTTTAATGTTTTACTTTTAGGCATGGTCGGGGAACGCGATTCGGTCGTGCAGAATACGGAGGTCACGTGTGACGTCAGGGGCGTCATTTCGATTGACACCACGAAATGCACGTACTCGAGATTGAAGTCAGCGAGATCAAAGGGTCAAGACAACGGTCATATGGAAACCACGATCGAGGAATATAAATATAAACTCCTCGTCGATCAGTTTGTACAGGTGGGGTCTATTTCACCGCCGTAACAGGTGACTTTACACCCAAATTTTATTAAACAGGACTTTACAAGATAGAAATAACACGCACACGATATGTCATGGGTTAGGCTTAGCTTTTTTCACAATAAAACTGTTATTGAATGTTTTTTTAAAATACTATACTAAAACATGTAAATTAATTTTACTCTTAACTATAGATTATATATTATGTATCCACTTTATGGTATACACAATTGCAGTAAAGATATCAAAAGGTTTCATTCGCAACAACTCCAAATCTCAGTGTTTCAAGTAACAAACGGTTAACTTTATGCTGAAACGTTGGCAATGCGGAATTTTACAGAACATGATACACACAAACAGTGCCTTTAAATAACAAAATTATTTCCATTCTGAACAAAATTGTTAATCCATTTATGCCTAGCGTCTAGAAAAAAGGCCTTGGCAAACAGCGTAGAACCTGATAAGACGCCGCATGATGCGGCGTCTCATCAGGGTCTGCGCTGTTTGCTAAAAGGAATTTCTGTAAGAAATATTCTAAATATAGAAATAAATATAGTAGAAATCCCTAATTTTGGAAATAAATTGATCCAATTTAGAAGGATGGGAGAGTCCACTAGGCATAAATGGGTTAAGAAAAGCAAATTTGCGTCTCGAACTTAGCATAACCGCTTTGATGTTGTGCGCACGTACAATCAGGCTATCGGTAATGGTCGAATTGTGTCTGCTCTATACATGAGTGTACACAGGTGTCTTCGTATATATTCGTATCAATAATGCACGATATTTATTATCTACATTTATAATTGGCTACGTATTGTATCTGCATATTCATGAGAGTCAGATTAAATCTATCGTATAATAGATGAATATATATTTCTAATATATAATAACACGCGTTTTATCTTATAACATGTAATGAATATTTTAGTTGTTCAAAATATAATTCTAAACCCCATTTCATAAAGCGACCGTTTTATTATTGTAAAAAATATTATGTGAATTATAATTTTGTTTGGAAATGGTAGAATTATACATGTACATGTGCCTTTTTTAATTGGAAGTTAACAGAATGCTCAAGTTCTTGTTCAATACGGGTGATGGGAAATGGGATGTTTTTAAAGCCAATATATCTATTTTCTGGACAATTGATCGCCGTCTATTCTAACGATAAAAGTGACTTGTAAAATTGCACTGTCAAATAATGCAGTATTAACAATGACATGATGACAAAAATTTACATGAACCATGTTACGTCTTCTGAGATATTCATGTAGTTAAGATGATTGATAGTATTGTTAAGAGAGTTAGACACGCAATTGAGCATTCAGTCTATTTTGATACAATTCCGATTTTTTAGGAAGTCATCGAGAAGGCAAAAGCGGAATATCAGCGCCAGAACTCCAGTTGCCATGATGACAGTTACGTCACGTGCAAGTCTTCAATGAAAAAGAAACGTATGCACTGTTAATAATTTTAAATAACCATCAGAGTTACACCCTTGCGAGCTCTTCGTGTGTAAATCGCATAATTCTTGTTTATTTTCGTTGGAATATATCACAACCATGTTTAACAAAAAAAATGTTTATCTGGGTGTAAAGCATGTGTGCAGTCTTTGTTACTAATTGTGATCTTTATATAAAGATCATTTTATTATATGGCATGCAATACATGTACATAGATATTTCTCTGACCTGTTTATATGCTATGAGATTCCGGTCATGTATACCATTGTTTGCATACGGTAATATCTAGTTGTTTTAGATCAGCGAGAGGCATTTAATTATCCCGCAATTCTCGTCGCAAGCATCGTTATCTCGCAATTCTCGTCTAAAGCATCGATAATTGGGTAAAAAAAATAAAAATACAGAGAAGCCGATCATTATCCGTGCAATTTTCTGGGAAGGAGGACATTTGTGAAGGAGATTAGTTGTCCAAAGATAAACTCTTCAAAAAAGCCAGTTGAATCAGTCAAAACAAAACTGGTTAAACAGTCGAGACAAGCCCGTTCAAGCAAGAAATATCCAGAATGTGATTAGATGATTAAGTAGACGGAACTTTTCTCTCTGCTAATATTAATGTACTGACTTATATCTGGTAGACAATTATTTAGTGGATCGGATTATCATAATCATATCAGCTGCCAGAATGAAGTACAATTCAAAATATCACTTATATATGTGATGAACATATGTTGGGATTGCGTTGGTCATATTAGTTTATTACTGCATATTATTTAAATTAAATTATATATTTACTTGGACCAAGCGACAATAATTAAACTAGAAACTTTTTAACACAATATCTGAGTTTCACTTACAAATATACATATGTACATTAATGTCATGTATTTGTCATTTGGGATTATCGCGGGTTGGTATCACAGGGCATTGCGTAGCAAACTGGTTGTAAGGCATTAATATTGTTTGGGCCTAACCAAGCCTTACCTAGGGGCCTACAGCGTATATACACAAAACTCAACGATGAATACATGTCAGGATACTTTATTTAATTTTGGACACATGCAATGAATGTATAAATATGTTAATTGACGTGCAGCTTTTCAATCAGTCAGTCAGAGAGATAGTTCAACCGTTGTAAGTAGAAACAAATAAAAGTGCTTTCAGTTTTCCGAGAATACCATAGGTATTGAACGGTTTAAAATATGGACGAAAATGTGTCGCGGCCCACCTGCCAGAGAACTCGACGGACCGGCCAAAAAGGGCAACGCAACCGTCAAGAAATCGGCCATAAAACGGCCATAGCAAACGGATGGCGGAAAAGCGAACACTGACGCTGACATTAATATGGCCGTTATGAATAATGTCAGTTAGTCTTAAAAAAATGACATAAGCATATATAACGAATACTTATGTAAACAAAGGGAGACACTTCGTGTCTATGAAATAAATCGTACAAACTACACACGGTTTTAAGTGTTACTTGGATAGATAAAGATATTGTCTATAAGTTGTCTTGGTCGAAAAGAACTACGATATTTGGAACAAGTACAGACATAAAATGTTTTTAACCACTTTAAGCTGCTTAATTTGCACTCGATTTCATTTGTTTACAGGCAAGAAAAATGGGAAAATGTCAAATGTAAGTACAACATTTCCCGTTGATAAAAGTCGCCGAAAAGTACTCAAACAATGTAAGGAGAGATTTGTTTTTCCGAATCAGTAATTGGAATATATTATGCTGTTATATTTCAACTGATATTATATGAGCCTCGCTCTGTGAAAAGGGGGTTTACGCATTAGCGTTAATAGTTTGATGCATATCTGATTATATTTTAAATATTGTTTTCATTTTCTGTAAGTCAATGACAATTTATTGCTTTTTAGCAACTTGAGTCTCGCGATTTTTCCATACGTTTGAAAAGTTTTCAAACGGCTGTAAAGTGGTCGAAGTAGGCTGTAAACCTATTGACGTTACGTCATGTGTTCACGTTACATAACGTGGTTAGGTTCTTGGTATTGTGATATACGGTTTAATTCAAGCAGCGTTTTAATGCAAAGGCATCACAAGACCGGTTGACATTAATTGACGTTACGAGCACTCATAATATATTATACTTGAAGTTCATTTATGTACCGGGTATTTTTAGCTTAAAATATTACCATAGGGAATTAAATGTCGTTTTTTCAGGCCTCGTGTGAAGGCCTCGCGGACACTGTGGGTGACAAGGGGAGACGTAAGCCGCATTCTAAGTACTCCGAACCGGTGGATTGCAAAGACATTTCAGGTGCATTTCTTTAAATATCTTTAGACGTGCGTATTTCAACGGCGATAAAATAGATTTAGTTAAGTCGGGATGTAAAATATACGGCTTGTAATTACTTCCATTTTTAAATAATTAGACGCCATATATCAAAATCCTATCATCGACTGTTTCGGCTGTCGATATTACACCAGCATAGCTTAACCGTCGAAACAAAACTGCTCCAAACAAGTTGACTTCATTGCAGATTCGATTTGATACTTAAACAAAAAATGCACATATAAAATACACACTACTATAAATACAAGCATAACATTTTGACATCGACTGTTTGCAGAATACGAGCAAGGCGACTCGCTGCTTCAGAGGAACCCACATGAACGACCAGACGCCAACCCTCAGTCAGCAAACCGGCTCAGCGCCGTCCGGACTGCGCTTCGAAGATTGTTTACCTGCTGCTTCGGGAAGACCTGACGTGGATAATATGTTCATCAAATGATTATGAAAATACTGTGTAATTTGCGCTATAAATTGACGCCTAAGAAGGATTTCACCCTTGGGGGACTTTTGGTGATTGCCCAGTACTGTTTTGTCTGAAGATTAACTTCTACGTATGCATTTGTGCATGCTTATTATTGCGGACAAGGATATATTTAAAATGGACAATATTCTCATTTATTCAATTGGGTACACGAAAATGTGTTGTAATTACAAGCGGAATGCTTTTATTACCACTTTTCGAAACATGAACTTGGAGATTTAATTTAAAATGAGCAATAAAGTAAGTGTTGTTTATCGAATGCTTTACAAGAGTAAATATTAATTTGAATGTAATTCATTATTAATATCTACACACTGAAGGTGGTCCGTTATAAGCAGTGTATTATCGAAAACATTTGAGGAGCTCATCTTGAAATATTAAAGGTTATTTATATGTATTGAAAGGCATTCCATTTTGGTGTGCTCTTTTGTTGCGTGGGTAACCTGGATTATCCGGAGGAAACCCCACCTGATCGGTTTGGTGACCACCAAACTCTCATGTGCCGAGAGCGGGGATTGAACCCGGTTCGCCTTGGTGTGAATGGCGTTTATGACAATCACTGCTTTAACCGGACTGTCTGAGAGAGCCACCAGCTAGTCATGTAAACAGGTCAATGCACAAATCAACACTAACACTAAAATGATGAAAGATTGGTCACCGCATAGGAACGGGCAATTAAAAGCATTAGGGGATTACACCGATTTAAAAGCCTACACTTAGTCCAGAAAAAATCACAAACATAAAATGCCTTCTTGCATGTAAAAACAAGCCGTAATTTGTTGTTTTAACAATCATCAAGTAAGATCACTTGATGAAAAAAAAGAAGCCGTAATTCGTTGTTTTAACAACCATCAAGTAAGATCACTTGCTTATCTGGGAAGGAAAATGGTTGTTTAAGTATCCATATGTCAACAATTCAGTGGTTAGTTGGATACTTCTAAACGTTTAATATTTTAATAAATAAATAATGAAGCAATGTGCATCGTTTCGTCGAGTATATTGATTGTTGTCAGTGATACTAGGTCAATACTAACACTAAGATGTCTAACATACGGAATAACATTATAGTTCTACAACCATGACTGATATTGTGCGAACATTGTATTACATTATATAATATTACGATAACAAAAAAGCACCCGTCGCATCCTTGGCAGCGTAGCTTGTTCAAGTTCAGA
The DNA here is from genome assembly GCA_007657795.1 of Dreissena rostriformis. NCBI lineage: Eukaryota > Metazoa > Mollusca > Bivalvia > Myida > Dreissenidae > Dreissena > Dreissena rostriformis. The sequence goes on from VMBQ01000631.1 coordinate 277,257, forward strand.
CCGTACGTCTTGCACAGTGTTACGATTGTCCCTGCAATAGGTTCTGCGTTTCCATTTCATCAAGTGCTGTACATCCAATGAACTCTTCTCTTATGACGAGTTCCTCTTCATCGACAAATGTCCGTCCGATAGACAGTTGCTCCGTTCCCGAGATATCAGCAGTCGCATCCGCAAAGATTGAGGATCCAGTTGAATTGTTAGCCGCAGTAACAATATCATCGCTGACAGTCTGTTCACATAGTCTAATCAGTTTATGTTGGATTCGAACCGAGGTATATTTGGCACTGTCACTTGCTTGTCCATATGTCTCTTCAAAACATCATCACCAGATTCGATTCGAAACGATAACAAATCATTCAAATTGCCGGATTTGTAATCTTTACCCCTAATTGAAATGCCATGGGTACCCTAGAAGACTTACGTATCAAATTAGTTATATTGTGGGTTAAACATAATGACTGTCTTCAGATGATGAGTGCGGACTGATATATATCATCCACTCCAATATGTAAATTTAGCAGTTCCAAATACTTACTCGTACCCTTCAAGATTTACTCCATGAAGCACCATTATCTGGCCTTATTCTTAACATTTTCTACGCCTCTGGCGGCAAAGGGGGACAAAAAGCCTTCACCCCCACCTCCCCCCTTGGGGGACTTCATGCGGTCGCCCATGATCTCGAACACTGAATACGGCAGCTTAAATGTATAAAATTAATGTTATAAAACTCAATAGGTCTTTATGGAACAGCTCTTTGTGTTCTTAAAGTACCACACACCTTTAATTTTCAGGTTGTATCTGTGTTTTCTGGGGAATTATTATATTCTTCCTTGACCTGTGTTGGCCACGCTCTGCAGCCGCCTTCTTTAGTGTGGATCTACTGCAGGACGAATACTTGCTACAAAAAGAAAGTTATCAGAAGTTTCATTTGAGAAACGACTTAAACTCAAGTACTTATTTTACTTATACAAATATGAAAGCTATGAAATGTGTATCGCAAGTTAAAACATTTGCCGTTATGAAGTATGCGTGTCGTCAAGTAGTTCATTATATGTGATGGGTATTATTTACCAGATGTGAATACAATCAATTGAATAATTTGCTTGTTCATTCGAGTTTGCTGTAAAAGGTAAATTCATACATGTACATGCTTAATTTGCAAATAAAAAGGGTACAAGTAACATTTATTAGTTTAATATCTCCCGATTCAAGAGTCCAAAGTGACCAGCGAAACAACGGTAACACAGTAACGGGCCTGACAGAGGTTGTGGTGGATAAGCATAGAAGAAACAGCCAAGCACTATCGAAACCGAATGTTGACCAAGAAAAAGATGTTCGCGTTGGTAACGAGAATTCTTACGCCGACTGGACGGGACATGTCGGGGATAGCTGGACGGACACATGTGACAACGAGTTGAGTCTTGTCTCACGCGTCTGTACAAGGGACTGCTGCTTAGTATTTATTTTTGGCGTTATGGTATATGAGAGCATTTTAAATGCAAATGTAAAAGCGTTTAGCTGGGTACCTTGTAATTAATGAGGTCCGGATAATGAAGAGTGGGGGAAGAATTAATTTTACCTTAACATAATCGCATAACGATGTGAGACAGTTTGCCATAGTAATTACACTCACTACGACGTTAATTTGAATGTATAGGGACACTTTAACTATCATCAAGTGGATTTATTTTTCGTTCAAGAACCCTTTTTAACTCATATTTCAGAGACCACACTGATCAAGTACCTCCAAACCTCATGAATGTCGCTTAGGCCTTATCAGCCGTTTCCAGAGACCACGACGGATCCTTTCTGCTGCCAGAGAGGAGCCGAGTAACGTCATGAGGGATACGGGCGACAAAAATAGGAGTACGGAAGTTGTAACACACTCAGTGTTGATGCCAGCCAGGAGTGTGGATCATATCAGATCTAGCTACACACATATATGTTTAATTCTTTCATATTATCATGATTTGCCATTAAAATCTTAAAATGTTAACCATTTTTGATAAGAATGCTTTTGTCTTGTAGTTAATACCGAATGGAGTATATAAGGGCTATTGTTATTCACTTTTCACATATCTATATATATAGTTCGTTCGTTGTTCATGTGTCTATTGTCTGAAACGTTTAATTTCATTTTGTCTTACATGTTGTTATTTATCTGCAATGTAATTGTTATTCTATGGGTGTTCAATAAATTCGCAACTCATAATCTTAATGTGACGTTTGTCAAAAGTCATAAGGAATTCGGTCGTTCCTTCGACTTCGCATCGAAGGTGCAACTTTATACTGAGAGTGGTTATACAGAGTGTAAAATGTTATCAATATGAATAAGTGTGTCAACAACATAAGTTTATCTTTCGGAAAATGGCATCACATATCAACATATTCAAACTTCAGTTGCATCAGCAGTTAACTCTTATTAAAAGTGATTTATTACACTTAACACACATACATTAAGCCCAGTTTTCCCTGAATGATGCTCATTTGGTTACAAAACATTTAAATGTAAATAAAATAAGCATTTAATCCAGACCCAACAGCAATAGATGTGTATGATATGTATCTTATCTTACTTATAACCATTCATCTACTCAATGGTCGGATGTTTACAATAGCAACATACCTGTTAATATCTGCGGTACAATGACAGGAAAAACAAGTATCATTCCAATGCATCCTAGTCAGCATCCCAACATTTGTCTTCCCGAGGGCTGTTTTTACTGAAACTAAGTTATCTTTATGTTTTGTTGCTTAGTCATAAGTGTCCGTTATATGCTTACTTATTAATAATGTCGACGAACCGAGACTTTGGAAATAGAATATGCGTCATAAGACTAAATAGTTTAGCAAATGTAAATTCTAATTTTAAACGTTTTCTGCATTATCCTGATTTGGTCGATTACGACACGGAAAATGAAATTGCTAATAACAACACCACTACCTATTCATTATCAATTAAATGAAATTGCAATCATCCTCTCAATAAACAAAGCGACACTAATCACGATACCATTCAATGTTCAGACTCTCTTAATAAACGGGCGTTCGTTCTACATATATATAATTAAATGGTATCATGATAAGTGTCGCTATATATACTGAGAGGATGATTGCAATTACCATATATATAATTTTATGTTCTATATGTTATATCCTATAACACTAACTAGGCTTTTAACGTGGTAGCTAAAATATGACAGGTGTCTCTGATTTAACATTTAAAAAAATGTTAATTGCTTCATGTAGAATCATTCTAATTAAAAGCTCGTTCGGTGTTTATTTGTTCAAGTTAAACATTTACTACCCGTTCATGACGGTTTATATTCAGGCTTTAAACAGCATAATTATTTTCATGTTAGGGAAAACCATGAAGGTCAAACTAGCATGTACAGTAAAGTAAAACCAAACAGACCGATATTGAAAATTGACATTTACTTAAAAATGTCGTAAAAACTAAGTAATTGTATAATAAAATATAAAGAAGAATGAAGTTATGAAATTCAAATTNTTTCCATACCCGGGGTACACTGTAGTATACCTTAGCCGTCAACGACCACTTGAGCTCAGCTCAGCATAGTACTCGCATTCATATCATGCAAAATAGGTGCTTACAGCATTTATTTTTTGTATTCTATTTTCTATTCACAAAGTCTTGAATTCATATTACTCAGAATACATTTCGACACATACACTAACATTCACATGCGTATAGTCTTCATTATTTAAAATTTATGTCACAAACATATTGCATTCTTTTCACATAGACACGTATTTTGTTTTTTCTTAGACGACAGTCTGTATACATAATTACAATAAAGTCATGATAAGACTGCATTCTTTTTACACAAAATCACCCCATGTCACACTTAGACTACATTCTTTCTGCATTGAGTCACAAACATGTAACACTTGCACTACATTCTGTCTTCTTAGAGTCACAGCCATATCATTGTTGGTCTACATGATTTCTACATAGAGTCAAAGTAATTTCAGGCTTAGATTACATTCTTTCTACCTAGATTTACAATTATGTCATACAATGGCAACATTCTTTCTACATACAGTCAAAATTATGTCACACTATGACAACATTATTTCTACATACAGTCACAATTATGTCATACTATGACAACATTCTTTCTACATACAGTCACAATTATGTCAATACAATGACAACATTCTTTATACATACAGTCAAAATTATGTCATACTATGGCAACATTCTTTCTACATACAGTCA
>VMBQ01000632.1:9287-67189 GCA_007657795.1 Dreissena rostriformis
ATTCAATTGATTGTTGGACAATTTATGTCTATTTATCTGTTGCATTTGTATATGGTTTGCTGTGGTAATGTGATACTACCAATATCTGACTGCTCATCAAAAAAACATCCTCATGTTCATTGATTTGTGCATGTGTTTGTTTTTAAACATTCAAGTTACTTTCACATTGTTTGAGATTGTAAATATTTTGAACAGAATAGGTCTGCTGAAGCATTATTTGTGTCATTATAAATTTTTAATCAGACTTTTAAAAAACCCTCTCAGCTGCGTTGCAGTGATGTAACAGCCAGTCCACAGCCGTATTTATCTAAAGTTTGTTGTCCTATGTTCTTAAATTTAGATCACTATCTTATATTTTGTTATCCCTGGAATCGAAATGATACCCCTTACAAATGCAGCTTGAGAGGGGGGGGNGGGGGGGGGAGTAACTGTACAAGTTTGTGAAGCAAATTACTTCCTCATTTCGCACGCGATTTGAATGAAATTTAAAATATGTTGTCCCTATAAAGATTATATGTGCAAAACCACGTTTCCATGCCAAATATTCTTCACATTTCTGAGTTATTTGCCCTTGACAATATTAGTATGGGGATATTAAGGATGTTTGTGACAAAGCTCTAGTTTTCAGTATTTAGAAATGACTAACAACTAAACTTTGTTATGTCCCTTATCCCTTCCCTGTGATCATTGATAGGTATATCATTTTGCTTCAGTTTGTAAGTCTAATGGCCTTTGAAACTGAAATTGAGCTTTCTACACATTTTCAGATCTAAATTGAATTTAATGTGGCCTATATTCCAGCTTAGAAGTTCTTTAATCCACCAAATCTCCTCGGGAACTGCAGACTGCAGAGTAATGGCCCTTATCTTCACAACAATATGTTAATTAAATTGAAAATCAATTATTGAGCTGGAATAGATGCATTTAATTGTGAAACAATAATAAATTATTCAATAAAGGCATTTTTCAATACTGAAACCTCATAAAAGAAGCATTTAAATGTTTGCATTGTGTGACAACATTGGACCGTGGCTCGATATACTCTCCCACGGGCAACAGCACTTCAATATCAACATTTACGATGGGAAATTACAAGCTGCATGATGTATCTGGTATTGGAAACCACAGCTGCCATGATAGCCAAATGCTTGACTTAAATGATGAATGTGTCTGTAAATATTTTATGTGAAAAAAAGGAGAAGAACTCAGAATAGGGAATAATTTTCTCCAGAACTTTTGAATTAAAGAATTTCCATAGAAAAAATTGACAATAAAAATTCATCAGTCTTGTGTTGAAATAAATTATTGTAATAATTTGTTATGATGGTTTGGAGATAGGTATACTGGAATCGCCATGTTGGTTGGTTGGTCTGCCAGAATTTCAACTCTTTCTTCAATTTGTGTGTGCTTTTTATGAAACTTTTCATGCTTCAGAAGTGGTTTAGTGATTGCCATACTTTTGTTTCCAATAACATAAAAAAAAGAAGCTAACTGGTACCTATCACGGATTAAAATATGTCCTTCAAACTACTTCTTTAGTTATTGTTGAATACAAAAAAGTTCTAAGCACTGTATTATGCTAATTTTGAACAGGACATGAAACTTGGAATGGATATCATTTTGATATTTCCTGGAACAAAACTGTTTATTTCATGTTCTGAATGTATTTATATAATAATCTGTCCATACTTTTAAAATAACAAGCACTTTCCCATGACATTTCCACATTTTTCTCAGCTAGCTTTGCTTAGTTGTGATAAACATAACTGTCTTCGTCCTACGTCCGCGACAGTTATGAAACGAAAAGGTCTTTTCAATGGAGCAAGTGCCGGAGTGAATCACACCGGCATGATTTTAAGACTTATCTTACAGTGTATAGCATTAAACTTGAACTATTTGAGGACAAAAAAGAATTTCCAGTTCATACGAGTAAATTTTTTTAATGAAACATACCAATTAAAGCGTTATTTCCACTTTTTCCAAAACCAAAAAAAGGATCCGAGTTATTTCGCCTAGATTGCCGCCATCTTCAACAAAACGTGGGAATTTCCGGTTTGACCTTATTTGCATAAGTTTTTGGCAGCCAATCAGAAAATAGGCCAGAAACCCATATATGGAAATCGTAGTATTTTTCAACATGGCGGCCTACGTAAATGCGTAGTAGGATTACCTTATATGGCATAGCTCCTCCTACATTTCTTCTCGCGAGATCACGCGGTAACTGTCATGGCCGAAATTTGACTGAGTTTTTATTGGGAAATCTAATTTTCGATAAAAGTATGTTTTATCTCGTTAACTGTTTATTTTTTTCGTCTGGGAATGAATACAAATTGTTTTCTTGGGTGACCCTTACTCTAATTGCCGGAGAAAATGTTATTTTATAGATTTTGATTTTNAGCAGACGACAAATTTCCCAGCATGCAAAGGGCTAAGCTGAGTTGAAATTCAAATCGCATCTTCTGAGTTGAGCTAAAAAAATTGATAACGTTCATGAAACTGAGCCCAGGTTGTGATGAAACATCATAATATTTTATTTTATAATGTTTCACTTGGTACTGTTTGAAAAATATAACGTCTGACTTTTAGAATTTTGAATAAAATCTATGTGTGTAATGTTACACCATTATATAATTGACTGTCTACCATTGGAATTCACAAGTTTTCTCCCTGTATATGCATTTTGGTCTTTCAAAATACTGTTTATTCTCTTATTTATGGCCCAGGGGCCTTACATTATTAATGGGGACGTTTATAAGGAGCCATAATAACGTCTTTCTTTTATAAACACCACTTTGAGAAAACAAAATTTTTAGTCAAAGATTTACATTAAGCTTGTATTTGCATTGAGTGTACAAGAAAAATCAATTATTAATTAGACATAACAGTTTATGCATTATAAAAAAAGCCATTTTTATTCCATTATTTTATTTTTGCATGAAATTTTACTAAATTAACAGGTTTACAGGGGTTTTAATGCTGTATTATAACAAGACAGTGTACCATCACATTGGTAAACACCATTTACAAAGAAAAATTCCTAAGTTTACTTTTAGGGCAAGTTCACATGCAGGTTATATAATCTCATGAGTGATATGTACCGGTAGACAATCTTATTAAGGGCATGTCTGAATACAATGGGGCATTGCCACCAATGTCAATTATGTGCATAATATATAGTAGTGTTATCCAATTATTTCCTGGGATCTGGTGCGATTTATGGTAAGAACCATGGCTATATAAGCGTAAGTGAAGTGTTTGCGATGGAATTAAATGTTTTAATTTAAGTATTCTTAATGTTTTTGTACATGCCAAATGGTCATGGTTATGTTGGAGACACTCATACATTCTTGTGATACTTAATACATCATGCTAACATATTTTTTTCAAAATGGACTGTCAATAAAAGTTAAAAAGATAAACCACAGAAAGTGTACGAAACAGATTTCAGTAAATCTATTTATATATTAAATATTATTAAAATTAAATGTTAGTTCAAGTTTCTACTTTGGTGGAGTATATATAGTGTGCAGAAGGTTTATTGCACGAGGACCAGTAAATGCAATCTTCTTCGGCCTTTCAGGCTTTGGAGCAGTAGATTTTCTGGGCGACTTTCTGGGCAAGATAGTTACATCAGATTTAGTAGACTATGACTCCATTCTTTGCTTCTTTGGTGTCAAGGTATGGTACTGATCCTCTGGAAAAGATTAATTTTAATAACTACCAAATATGTACATGTTTCCAGGGGTTTAAACCTTTGGGTCATAACTAATTTCTTTCACTTTTCTAAATTGAAAGCATAAATTCACTACATAACAAAAGTAACCAACAGACTACTGACAACTCAGCATGGCAATAAGCTCTTCTTTCCAAATGGAATAAGTAAAGCGAGCATGTTTGGTAAAGATCCAATGACAAAAATAAAGTCTCTATCTTGGTCACAAGCTCTATTATTTTTATTCAATGATGCAAAGCTCTTCCCAAACTTATTTAGGTTTTACGCATTTTTCAACAATTGTTCTGTTATACTGCGGTGACAGTTTACTAATCAATTGTTTCTAGGTTGAAAACTAGTACTACTACCTAGCCCAGAGAAAACTGTCTTGACTAAGGTTACTTAAACCTGAATCAAACCCTGGTCACCTGGGTGAGTGTCCAGCGCCATAATCACTCGCCCACTGACAGACGGACTTACACACCATAACATTATACGATACTCAGTAGGTATAATCAGGGATCATATTTTTTTCGGTTTTGTCGGTCCTAGACCGATTGGGGTCATGAAAGACAGATTGAAAATCCCTAACAGTCGGTCCGATTCTGTCCCGACATTAGTCAAAAACCAGATGTAAAGTCTATAAGTTCCCAATAAAATTCGATATTCAAGCTCAGTCTGGCTAAAATTTACCATCGCTAATCCCTTTATTGCCCCCAATTAACAACCCGCTTCTGCTACTCGAGTGGACCAGTGTTATTTTTGACACCTTATCGGCAATTTATCGGCAAATTATTGATTTAATCAGGCATTCACACCAGTGTTTTTATGATAGGGGTCTCTTATTGCTATCGAAAGATGTATCATACAGAAATAAACGCCAATGACACTAATTATCCCGTGTATTATACCACCCAAGGTCATAAAACCTGTTTAAACAACTATTTTGTTCATCAAACAAATTGGATGCTGACCAATACGCATCGATGTTTCACATAAATTAACTTTCGTTTTAGACTGATTTTCAGAAAATAATTTGTAACATATTGCATCAATCTAAATTTAGAGTTAATTGACGATTGGTTGAATAAGAAAAGTGCTCGATGCGCTCACATCGCGTCACACGATTTACATATGTTCAAGGGGATATCCCTGTACCGATTGGATGTCAAATCGAGGCTCACGGGGAAACCCCACAATTCAATTTATAGAATGGGTTAAATTCCGGACAATAAGGAACGCTGTGTTCACAAATTTCTGAAACACATGTATCGTCAAAATTGGGCAAAAAATTTGAGTTTTTGTAAGTTATATACTGACTAAAGAAAAGGTGGCATGATTGATCGTTTTAGGTGTCCTGCTTTTTGCTCAAATTTCCCGACAATTATTTATGGAATGTCCCGATTTAAATTGGACCTGAAAAATTCTTGCATGTATTTCGGATGTTAATTTTCGAATACTTTTTCCCCCGATTTTAAATCCAGACCGATTGATGTTGTGAGTTTATATAATTTATAATAAATCAGTTTGATACATTTTCACGCTACCGTCATGTTACGTTGCAAAGTTTGTTGTCATCTCCACTACATATTAGGGACGAGTCAGTTGTTTAATGACTGGTTCCCGTTTTTGATATAATTGTACCCAGTCGTTCAATGACGTGGAAAACCACACAGAGTTTGCGCGAACAGGAAAGCAAAACGCAATCCAAGGTAAGAATTATTCAAATAGCTTCGTCTTTTAAAAATATGGAAAAGACAAGCACCAGGCACATGCAAACAATTGTATAGAATTAAAAATCAAATGCCACTGACTGTTACCATTTTAAAATTATGTACATGTCAAAACCAACATGTTTAAACGTACCTAAACCAAAACGTACCAAATGGCTGTTTCATTTGGTCATAACATTAAAGACTTCTAGTTGAGGGTAAATGTTTTCATTTTGTCTTTTAATCCATTTATCCATATATAACTTTGGTAAAAATGTGTCTAAACGAGAAATTGCTAGTAACAACCATTTTCTCTTTTTGTCACAATGTTTTCTATCACAAAATAAAAGTTACACTTCTCTAGTTCTATAGTATTTTAATGTCACATGGTACCTTTTTGCACCATTGGGGCGCAAAGCAGTCAGTGCCAAGGTATTGAGTGCAATAATTGCATGGCTCTATGAATACAAACAGTGTAATATTAGTGATGTGATTTTATGTCTTAAAAATTGTCTTGTTAATCTCAATATTAATTGATGTCAACATTCATTTTCAGCTGAACAAAATCAGGGTTTATTTCCATATATTCTGAATCTGGCCACTCAAGCGACCATCGAAGCAAACGCCAGGTGCGGACTTGCACCCCCCGAGTATTTCTGCAAGTTGGTGGAGCATGTGGACCTGATGCACCGAATCTCCCACTGCGACCACTGTAACGCCCGCGAGATCAGCCAAGCGCACCAGATCACAGACAAAATGGTTCATAATGGACAATATCTTAATCTTTTGTTACAATATTTCACTTATTATGAAATGAATAATAAATAACAAAATGCAGTATTTATTAAGTTACATGTTTTAGTCAAACAATTATTTTAACTCTGATATTTGTTCAGAATTTTTTGTTTTGTACATTAATTTCAGAGTTCATGAACTCAAGTTCATGATCTCAAGTTCATGAACTCAAGTTCATGAACTTGTTCACGAACTTTACAGTTAATGAATTTGAGTTCATGAACTGGAGTTCATGAGCTGGAGTTCATGAATCAGTTCTTGAACAAGACTCCACAAATGTCGTGAGTTCATGAAATGTGTATGAAGTTCAAGAACNTCTCAAAATTTTATATTCTTTTAATTAAAAAATCTATAAATATCTAAGTTGATAAATTAAAAATAATAGTTAAACTGTAGACATCATACATTTCATATTTGTCAGCAGAGAAAAAGTGACAAAATGCCCTTTCCTACACAAAAAGTCTTGGATAATTAAAAAACCAGTCAAATCAGTACTGAAATAATGGAATTGATGTCTTGTGATTTTGGTAAATTCGAGTGATTGTTACAAACGTCACATTAACAAAAGTAGCTGTGGTGTAGTGGATATTGACCAGGAGGTCATGGTTTCGATCCCAACTATGGGAGCGTTCTTTAGATCGCTCTTAAAGACATCAAGTACTGGTTCTAGCCAGGAAATGGACTCAAAAGCGTTTCAATAAGACTTTGACTTTTAATGCAATCGAGTTAAATTAAATTGGTTTAAACTAAATATTAACAATGCCAAGGCTGTAAATTATGTCATTGTTATCACTAGGATACTGTTTGTTGTTTTAAATTTACCAGCTATGCAAAATTGGAAAGAACTTGTACAAAAAAGTCACTATTCTTAGAAACTATCACTTGTACAGAAAATAATTCCAAAGTAATTGATACTTCAGAAGGTCCCAATCCAATTATACCAAGCTAACAGTCTTTTGTTACTTGCATGAGGAAATGTTTATTAGCAGTTTATGAAGTTTAAGTCCTTGGAAAGCAACTTTGGAGCAGCTGCATAATTATATACCGTAAAAACGCAGTCATAAGTCTACCCGCTCATAAGTCGGGGGGTATAAAAATGGTTTGAAAATTTGACATTATAGGTATGTGCACTTCATAAGTCGGGTCAAAATTACAAGAAAATTGGAAAATCAGCGTCAGTAAAATTACGACCCCATCGAATTCCTTGTCCGATTCTGTGACGCAACTATATTGTTTAACATTTAAATTTTATTAAACAAACCAAATATTATAGTAGTTACAAATATTATTACCTTGCAATTTGATAACTAGTAATAATCCAACAAAACATCGTGCCATTATTTACGATAAATGTGTTTAGAATTTCGGTAACACATGCGTACGCCATCGTAAGGAATTGTACAAATTGGTAAATCTTAATTAATCTGCCTTCCTCGGAAATTCTGAGATAAATTAATTCGTCGTTTACAAGCTTATTCCGAGTCATAACGGCTAATCGGGACTCAACTTGCGTAAAACACGTGTTCAATTAACCGTTAAACTCCACCTCCATTTGCTGCAAAAGATTTGAAAGGCGGAGCTAAGCACATGCTATTACATAATTCGACAGTTGCCATTGAGTTACAAACACCCGATTGGTTCAGTGTGCCAATTGCTAAACAAAGGAAGCAAATTTTGTCGGCAAGAACGGTGTGGCTTCATGCCTTCAGACAGGAAGCGGTTTTCCTTTGATGTCGTCAAACTGTCAATTCACACAGAAAGCGAATTTTAGGGAGACAATTTTAATAGGGTCCTTGGTCATTTGTTTACATGNATGTAGAGCACAAGGAAACAATTTATAGATGTAAGCAAAATTAGCAAGAAGATGCCACTGTACTTAACATTTTTAATGCATTGATCATGTGACTTAAACAACATTAGTTGAGGCTTCTTTCTAAGCAAATTAGGGAAGTGAATATAGTCAGTGTTTGGCATCTCATATCCAATTATATTTTAATGGCCTGAAACAGTGAAAAAATATATACAAATGCACACAAAAGAAAATCTAATAATAAATAAACACTTAGAAATAAAAGCTGAAATCAATGCATAACTGTTCTTTAGATCTATATTATATTGTTACCTCACCTGAACAAAAAAAAGTATATAGTGCTAGTGGGGAGCTTTTATTATGCTCCCCATATATATATATGGGGAGCATATAGTTGCAAGTTTGTCCTTCCTTACTTCCTTCCTTCCGTCACACTTTTTTATTAGATTCTCATAGCGCCTTCAATATTTTACCGATCTCTTACATATTTGGCATGTAGGTTTGAGGTCACTGGGGTCAAGGTCACCGAGGCTAATAATAGATTTTCTCAAGGTCACATTTTTTATAAAAAAAATCCACACAATTAACCCATATATCGGCAAAGCATCATCGGGGAGCATCCATCAGTTTTACTGATATCCTTGTTGTACCAATTTGTCTGTCATCAGTCAGTGTGACTGTGTACATGCGTGCTTGCATAAACGTTTTCTTCAAATGACTTCTTCTCCTAAACCCCCTTACAGATGTTAACAAAACTTCACAGGAATAATCCTCTTTCAAAGTTGTTCACATGATTCAGGTGTTTTGCATAATTTATGTACATTACCAGAGCTGAAAAAAATATCAAAAATTTAAACACAGAAACCACTAGGGTCAGGGGTTTAATATTTGGTGGGTAAACATCATCTAGTGTTCCTCCTCTGCCTTTGAGGTCGAAAATGGCCATGTCACATGGATCACATGATTTACATACACTTTTATAGCAAAATTACTTTTAAAATGTTCTTTAAACAACATGACCCAGAGTGTTATATTTGGCATATAACATAATATGGTGGTCCTCAGTTCCATGTTTTTTTCAAACCATGACCCTGGGGTCAAATTGGCCCACCTCTAGCGTAACTTGATTCCCAAATATCTCAATAGTGAAAACTTTAACATTCTCCTTTGAAACAGCAAGTCTGAAAGGTTTTGTAATTGGCATGTAACATCGCATTGTGATCCTCTATCAAGTTTGTTCATATCTTGCCCCTGTGTCCTCACCGTTGGGTTGACTTGTTTCATATATACTAATACCTTTCCTTATTGAGATGTTTGATATTAGTTTTGTAACATAATATGAAGGTCATCTGCCAAGTTTGTTCATGTCATGTACCTGAGGTCTAAACACCTTCGTGTTTATTAGCTCAGAAGGGACACCTTGTGAATGCTTTAGAAGTCATATGGAAACTGTCTCAGAACAGTTCTTTTAACCCTTTGCATGCTGGGAAATTTGTTGTCTGCTAAAATGTCGTCTGCTGAATTTCTAAAATTAGCATTTTCTTTGATTTTTTTTCAAAGAATACTATCAGAATAGCAAACAGTTTGGATCCTGATGAGACGCCATGTTCTGTGGCGTCTCATCTGGATCCAAACTTTTTGCACAGGCCTTCAAAATTCGGTTCGAGCACTGAAAGAGTTAATGGCATCTTGGCGGATCTCTAAAATTGTTATGGAAACATCACAAAAGCTGCAATGAATAATTCAATTCCTTGTCATCTCAGGTGATTGACCTTGGGCCTTTCAGGCAATATCTGCAACTTTTCTGTAATTAATGGAAAAAAATAATGGCCTTTTCATGACCACCAGCAATAAATGGATGGAAGCATTAAGCTGTTGTAAGTTCGTTTACAGCATGTTACAATTGCAACCTGATGTGTCCCATTCATAATCCGAGCTAATGCCTGCTCTATAGTTCATTAGTTCATACACACAAGGCTATCTTGCTGTTTATTGAAATGCCATTGTTATCATCAAATCAAAATGAAATACCTCATGATGTCAATGTTGGTTTGATGTTACATTTGTAGTCTTTAAATGAACATAATGCAGTAGTTGTTAAAATTATGAGGCATATTTTTTTGCTTTTTAATGCATATAATGTAGCTTTAGACTGGAACGAACTATTAAAGACAACTATATTTATTCTCCTCCTGCTTTTGGCAGAGGGGACTTTACGGTAGGTTTACCCCCTGTCCGTCAGTTCTTCGTTGGTTCCATGTGTCAGTCCATCCATCAGAATCTGGTCCCTGTAATAACTCAAAAAAGCACTCAAGGTATTTTTTTTTTAAATTTGGTATCTTGATAGAGGGAAATCTGTCTGCAAAACTTGAGTGTCAGCTCAATTTAACCTAGACCCTTTGGCGAATTTTCATGAAACTTGTCTGATATAAAGGGCATTGAGAAGATGTGCACAATGCATGAGTCACTCATGCCGTTTAAGGTAAAGGTCGTAGTTGGAGGTAAAAAGTTTGAGCCTCCATTTGTGTAACAGCGCCATATCTGCCATACCCTTTGAAGGATTTTCATGAAAGTTGTTTTAAATTTAAAGGTCAGAAGACATGAGTCGGTCACGCTGGCTCAAGGTCAAGGTTGTCCTTCAAGGTGAAAGGATTGAGCCTTTTTGTGCCCCCTTCTTCGAAGAAGAGGGGGTATATTGTTTTTGGCCTGTCTGTCTGTCATTGTGTGTGTCTGTCTGTCCGAAAACTTTACCTTGGTCATAACTTTTGCAATATTGAAGATAGCAAGTTGATATTCGGCATGCATGTGTACAGAACAGCCCACGTGGAACCAACATAATCCTCGGTCACACCACGGCCAGAATCGTTAGTACTCGGCGGCTACGTTGTGTGTTCACGCGGCGTATCCCCGAGGCAGTCGGTATCGATCCGCGCAACGACGCAGAGTCTCTATTAACCTTGTGCCCTTTCGCTGAATAAATCCGCCGCATACGTACACGGCGGATCGGGTGAAAAGATATACACCTATATGTACATTTGTGTAACGTAGAAACCTAGATTTTTTTTCTGTTAAAACGCAGTCATAAGTTGAGATTTTTAACCTCCAAAATTTGATTCAAATTACAGTCTCGACTTATGAGGTCGTCCATGAAAAAAAATAAATGAAATTCAACCAAGATAAACCGATCCCGTGGTAATGTTTTTAGCTCACCTGAGCACAACCTGCTCATGGTGAGCTATTGTGATCGCCTTTTGTCCGTCGTGCGTCGTCCGTCGTCCGTCGTGCGGCGTCAACATTTACCTTGTTAACACTCTAGAGGTCACATTTATTGTCCAATCTTCATGAAACTTGGTCAGAACATGTGTCTCAATAATATCTTGGATGAGTTCGAAAATGGTTCCGGTTGGTTGAAAAACATGGCTGCCAGGGGGCGTGGCAGTTTTCCTTATATGGCTATAGTAGTAAAACCTTGTTAACACTCTAGAAGTCACATTTTTAGTCAAATCTTCATGAAACTTGGTGGGAGCATGTGTCCCAATAAAATCTTGGACAAGTTCTAAAATGGTTTCGGTTGGATGAAAAACATGGCCGCCAAGGGGCGGGGCAGTTTTCCTTATATGGCTATAGTAAAACCTTGTTAACACTCTAGAAGTCACATTTATTATCCAATCTTAATGAAACTTGATCAGAACATTTGTTCTAACAATAGCTCGGCTGGGTTTGAAAATGGCTATGATTCGTTGAAAAACATGGCCCCAGGGGGGGGGGCAGTCGTCCTTATATGGCTATAGTGAAAACTTGTTGACGCTATATAATAGCCACATTTATTGGCAAATCTTCATGAAACTTGGTCAGAACATTTGTCCCAATGAAATCTTGGCAGAGATTGAAACTGGGTCATATGAGCTCAAAAACTAGGTCACTAGGTCAAATAAAAAAAAAACATGTTAAAAGTCACTTTTTTGGTCCAATCTTCATGAATCAGCTTGCATTTTTTCAGAATAGTCTAGTTCCTTTTGCTCTCAGGTGAGCGCCTTAGGGCCTGATGGCCCTCTTGTTGTATAGAAAACTCTTGGTTTAACGACAACCAAAACATCATCTTTTAACTGATACTTATTAATTAATATACCCACAGTTTGCAACATTACTCTTGTATTTATTTTGATAATTTAATCCAAAGTTTTCATGTTAGCAGGTGGTTATTTATACTGAACGTGTAAATAAAGGATCAATGACATTATTAAAATTATCGACCAAATTCGCAATCTGTGTGAATTGACAGTTTGACGTCATCAAAGGAAAGCCGCTTCCTGTCTGAAGCCATAAGTTACACCATTCTCGCCAACAAAATTGGCTTCCTTTGTTTAGCAATCAACCTGCTAAACCAATTGTGTGTTTGTTACTCAATGTCAATCGTCCAATTTTGTAGCAGCACGTGCTAAGCTCTGCCTTTCGAATCTTTTTCAGAAAACAGACAGGTGGAGTTTAACGGTTAATTGAACAAGTGTTTTACACAAGTTGAGTCCCGTAATTACTCAGCCTTAGCTGGGAAACGACAAATTTATTTATCTCAGATTTTCCGAGAAAGGACGATTAGTTCCGATTAACGTACTTCTGTACAGTTCCTAACAATTGCGAACGCGTGTGTTTACGAAATTCTTGAAACATATTTATGGTAAATAAAGGCACAGTGCTTTTTTTGGATTATTACTAGCTATTAAATTGCAAGGTAATAGTATTTTTCATTTTATTTGTTCAATATAATTAAAATGTTATGACACAGAATCTGACAAGGAATTTGATGTCTCGCACATTTACTGACGCTGATTATCGAAAGGTCTTATATTATGATGGGCATCGATTCAACTTCATATCGCGGATCGCGGCTTGCCTTGGCATGTCTCAGGGGACAGATGCGAAGCATCGCGGCGAAATGCGACGTGCCGCCCCATTCTGACGCGGCTTCGATGGCCGACTCGACATCGACTCATTGCGCCTTGACTCTGCCGATGGCGAAATATGTTTGTTCCGCGTGGGCTGTACTGTATCTCATGGAGCTGCACATTTTGAGTGGTGAAAGGTCAAGGTCATCCTTCAAGGTCAAAGGTCAAATATATGGGTCAAAATAGTAAAAGGGGACTTAGTGTTTGACAAAAACATGACTTGTTTTTGTCTGCTTCATATCTTCTATATCCTTTGAACGATTTTCATGTGATTAATGAAGAATTATATTTGTATAGGTGTTAACCCTTTGAGTGCTGGAACCGGATTTTGAAGGCCTTTGCAAACAGTTTGGATCCAGATGAGACGCCACAGAACGTGGCGTCTCATCAGGATCCAAACTGTTTGCTATTCTGATAGTGGTCTTTGAAAAAAAGTGAAGGAAATGTTGATTTTAGAAATTCAGCAGACGACATTTTAGCAGACAACAAATTTTCCAGCGTGCAAAGGGTTTAATGTTTAGGTCATTGAGATGACATGCAGGAGGCATGAGTCAGTCGCTTTGGATCAAGGTATGGGTCATTCATCAAGGTCAAAAGTTGGAGCCTCTATTTTCGTGTCCAGTCCAAATCTCCTGTAGTCTTCGAAGAATTTTCATGAAACTTGGCTACGATGTATAGGACATAAAGACAATTTGCAGAAGGCATGTGTCTGTCATGCCAAGGTAAAGGACATTCTTTAAGGTTAAAGTTTTGAGTCTCCATTTTCTTGTTTCTCCATATCACCTTTTATTTTACATGGATTTTCATGAAACTTGCCTTAAATGTTAAGTGTAGAAGGCATATGTCTGACATGCCAAGGTCAAGGACATTCTTGGAGGTCAAAGTTTTGAGTCTCCATTTTCTTGTCCTCCATAACGCCTATTATTTAACATGGATTTTCATGAAACTTGCCTTTTATGTTGAGGGCATTGAGACAATGTGCAGCGGGCATGATTCAGTGGGTTCAAGGTCAAGGTTGTTCTTAAAGATCAAAGGTTTGAGCCTTCATTTTGTTGTCCGATCAAAATCTCTTACGCCCATTTTAGGATTTTTTTGAAACTTGCCTTAATTTTTAAGATCATTGAGAAAATAAGCAAAAGACATGAGTCTAATACGCCAGCACAAAGTCAAGGTCACAATAGAATGTCAAAGTTTTAGCCTCCATTTCATGTCTGTTTTCATACCTCTCATATACCCTTTGAAGGATTTTTATCGAACTCGATCACAATGTTTAGGTAATTGAAACAACGTGCAGAAGGTATAAGTCAGTCATGCGGGTTGAATGTCAAGGTCATATTTCAAGGTCAGAATATGTTTCAGCCTTTCCTGTCTGCTTTATACCCATTATAGGGTTTTCTATAAACTTTGCTTCAATCTATTCAGGTCGTTTAGACATATGCAGACTGCATGATTCATATCTTCTATACTAGTTGAATAATTTATGTCATTCAGGAGACATCAATGAGTCGATCCGGGTGGGTTAAAATCAAGACCACCATTTCAAGGTAAAAAAATCTCAGCCGGGAATATAGCTGTCTCTTTTACTGCTTTGTAATTGAATGGACAAGTAGCATTAGTTCAAACTTTGTCCTATAAATTCTATTGTCTGAAATGTAGCTTTCAATTGATTTTTTTTTTTACAAAGTGGTACTATTCTTTGACCAAATTATCTGATCATTGAATTTCATTGAGTTTCATTGTTTACCTGATTGAGTTATTCTATTATGCACAGACTTGTTCAATTTATTCGAATTAAACGTATTCATCAAACATTAATAACTAGTTAATAATTATTTAGATTTTTTGTCTGTGACATGTTTACAGATAGGAGAATATTTCTGAAAAATTCCCCTTAAATTGATAACTCAAAAAGAAATTACACTGGTAAATGCTTTTCAGTTGAAATGTTTGTGATATTAAAGAGACATTTGTTAATATTTGGCTGTTATAAATCAATATCTAAATCTATTAAACTTTTTCCTGTTAATAATTAATAAATGTAAATACATAGACAATCTAATTATCATACATTTTGTAACTTAGACTCTAAAATTAAAAGAAATTGGTTTATATAAAAGAGTAAATTACCACTTCTGACATATACAATGTAGAAACATAAAGTTTATACCGTTCTCTTTAATTAATATCTTAATTTATCTCCATTTTTTTGTTGTTGAAATTGTTATAAATATTTTACTTGTATACATTGTGTAAAAGTTGGGAAAGATTTGAGATTAAAAAAAAATAATCATGGCCAGCAGGGCAGAAAGCCAAACCAGATAATTTGGTAAACCCAAGGAATATCTGAAGTCTAACTCGTGTAATGAAAATTTAAGTATGATCATTTAATATGCCATTGGAGATTTCAAAAAAAGGTTTAAATTTCACAAGATTTTTTTACAGGTTTTGAATTGTCCATGCCATAATGGCAACAGCAGGGGGAGGGGGGGGGAACAGATAAGAATCATGCTATTCCAATCTAGTAATTAGTAAACCTGATGCATATATGAATATCTACAAATCTAACAATGGCCAATAAATAAGTAAAAGGAACTCAAAGCCTGAGCCATCCACATGTCCAGTATTGTCAATTGATTTCTACAGGTCAATTGGGACTCCTGTACAGTGTTAGCTACAGGGCCCTAGATCTGCATTTGTTAGGCCGAATATCGGTGCCTTTCCCCATCAAAAAGTAAGCTTTATTCCCTCTTTTTTTCTTCGAAATAATTACAATATAGTCATCATTACAATAAAGTCCAATTTGCATGTCAAATATACTAAATTATGAATTTAAAAAAAAGAGCAATTAATATAGTGCAAACATGTATAGATGTATTCATGACAGAGTAAGTAAAAAATCCCCCATAAAAGGGAAACGGCTAGAAAAATTCCCCCATTATTAGGGATGTGGGTAGCTTCCCCTGATGGCCAGAGAGGGCCCTGAGCTAATGCAATATTATTTGATATTCTGGGTTTATTGTTGGGACACAGCTGGCATATAATTTAATCATTCATGTAAATGAGGCGTAACATTAATGTTTTGATACTATTGTATCAATACATCAATCGAGGCTTCAGAGTGAAATCCAGTTGCTTTAAACTAATTCATCAGCACGCAAATTAATTGTTGCCAATGTCAAATAATTTCACTCGACTCTATTGATTCAAATGCTAGCAGGATAGTGCAAATATTCCAAGCCATGATTTTTCAGGATCTGTGTAATTAATTTCATGTCAGGATCAAGTCGGATTGTTTTGAGTTTTTTTCCAATATTGGAAGTTGACCGTGAATAAAATTCAAGGGGGGCATTGCCGTTATTGGAAAGTGGATCTCCCTGTGAAATTCAAGAGAGCTCTGCTTGTGGTAGTAGAAAAACACAGACACTAAATACGCTGATTATTTCCTGGATAAGAGTTATCTAGGGTGTTGTTGAACTGAACTGGATGTGATTCTGCAAAATCAAGGATTTAATTGTTCACAATGTTGAAAATCTCTGGAGGGCTTATAGTGTACAATAACCTTGAGTTACTTGCCTAGGTCACATTGTGCTTGTGCAGGCTGATTGTCAGTTGACCAATATCATATTTGGTGGATACATACAGTGTTTTTCGCTGAAATAATTTTCTGGGATTATCTTCAGTGTTTTCAGCTTATATTGTTTCTCTGAATAGATCTACATATTCCGGGATTATCAAATAAGTGTCTTCTGTTGATTCTTTTTGAATGCATTTGCATAAATCATCACATTGCTTTTTAACTGATTACAGAAGCGGAAATAATTTCAGAATGCCGAATTTGTGCATAGATAAAAACATTAATTTTATGTGTAGTCAGCAGTAACTACTTGTGTCATAAAAGAGTTAACCCATACCTTCAAAACCTCTTTCTTGGGAAATCTCCAAAAGTGTATTATTCTAGATAGTGTCTCCGTCTAATGGTTGATTTGGATTTATTTCTGGCAGTGTTATGTAGTGCTGAATGTGCTTCTGAGACGAATTCCCCAATTTGATTGTCCACCATTAACGGAGGTCATTATACCATGCCTGGATGAGCAAAGTGTCTCTTAAGTGATTCCCTGCGTAGGCTACAGTGTCCTGTACGGGAATGGACGACTGTGGATGCCTGGACTGGGTTTGCCAAATGTATATAGCTTTGAATATCAATGAGCCTCGCTCTGTGAAAAGGGGGCTTAATGCATGTGCGTAAAGTGTCGTCCTAGATTAGTCTGTGCAGTCTTTTCCACAACACTTTCTGCCTAAACTGCATTTTTTGCTAAGAGACTTTCTTTAAACGAAAAATATCATTAACCCTTTGCATGCTGGGAAATTTGTTGTCTGCTAAAATGTCGTCTGCTGAATTTCTAATATAAGCATTTTCTTTGATTTTTTTTCAAAGAATACTATCAGAACAGCAAACAGTTTGGATCCTGATGAGACGCCACGTTCTGTGGCGTCTCATCTGGATCAAAACTGTTTGCAAAGGCCTTCAAAATCCGGTTCCAGCGCTCAAAGGGTTAAAGCACAACTCTGCACAGGCTTCTTGGGGATGATACTTTACGCACATGCATTAAACCCTGTTTTCTAAGAGCGTGACTCAAATTAGTTTGATTTACCAACAGAAAGTACAATTGTGTACAACACAAGTTTAGCTATTAATAATAAGTTTGATTTGCAATCTGAAAGTAATAATATGTTCAATACATTTCTCTGTTGTCTCTATCACAGTTATCATAGATACAGCCACACAGTAAATTGTTAGTATCTTTACATCATTTTTCCATTTTAACAATGCCCTGTTTGAAGTTGTTGTTGATGTATGTTTCCTTGCTTTTTTATGCCCACACAGAGTGGGAAGCATTAATCCTTTGCATGCTGGGAAATTTGTCGTCTGCTCAAATGCCGTCTGCTGAATTTCTAAAATTAGAATTTTTTTTTTTTTTTTTTCAAAGAATGCTATCAGAATAGCAAACAGTTTGGATCCTGATGAGACGCCACGTGGATCCAAACTGTTTGCAAAGGCCTTCAAAATTTGGTTCCAGCACTGAAAGAGTTTAGCATTGCACTTGTCTGACCATCTCTTCATTGATATGTCCCGAAGTTTTTGTTTTGAACTCCCTTTAAGGTGGATCTTGCTCAACCTTTCATAGTTGAATGATATTTATTTGTTGATGGTCGGTTGTAAAGACAGGAATTTTGGTTTTGGTACCATATTTGGCAGAATTATTACACTTTGTCTGTTTTTCATGTCTTGACGCTTGTGTTTTCAACTCTTCATTGTCTACTGGGNATTCTGATAGTGGTCTTAGAAAAAAAATCGAATAAATGCTAATTTTAGAAATTCAGCAGACCACATTTTAGCAGAGGACAAATTTCCCAGCATGCAAAGGGTTAATGTGTACCATTGATAGTGGGAATTTTGGCTGCAATTAGGTTTTGCAGAATAATGGCCTTTGTCTTTTTTTTTCAATCTTTGTTATAATATTCACAAAATATAATGCGTTTTCTACCTCTCTTTAACGACTGTTTGAATCCCTCTTATATTTGTACAATTTAATGACCTTAACATGTAAATGATTGTAAAGATAAGACTTTTGACCCTCATTGGCGCTAAATTACGGCCCTTTGTGTTTTTGTCTTCTGCAGAATATTACCGGGTAAGTAGATTTGTGTGCTTCTAAATATGTATTATCGGGGCATCATAATAATACCAAGAAAGAACCAGATAATAAAATACCGGGAAAAAAATGAATTTTAAGCTCAAACATTTTTTGGTTTAAGTAAACCTGAAACTACTCATGTGAGTAAGTTTATATAATGTGTATACAGTTTCTTTTAATTCAAGATTAGTATAAAACCCGATCAGTGGTATAAATCGAATAGCAGGTAAACATAATAATTATACCAAGAAAAAACCAGATAACTTAATTCCAAGAAAAGTATTTTAAGCTCAAACAGTTTCAGTTTAATTGCCTGTTACGGCTGAGAAAAGTGGAAAGAATGCAATTTGCAAAAATAAATAACTTTGACCATTCAGTCAATGATAAATTAAGACTTTGATCAATCAATTAATGCTTAGTGTAGATTTTGAAGAGTTAGTTAATTTCTGGTGAAGATTGTGGCCAATCAATCAATATTTAGTGTATATTTAGTCCATGCAAATTGTAGATTGTGCTTAACCTGATACTACTTACTGTAGGCTTGACCCAACCAGTTAATTCAAAGTGAAGACTTTAGCCAATCAGTTAATGGATTATTGTAGACTGCCCAATCTGTCAATGCTTAGAGTAGACATTGCCCAATCTGGTAATCCTTAGTGTAGGCTTTGGTCGATTAGTCAATGCTTAGTGTAGACTAAGGCCAGTCTGTGAATGTTTTGTGTAGGCTTGAGCCAATCAGTCATGTTTAGTGAAAACTAAGGCATATCAGTGAATTTTATTGTAGACTTAAGCCAATGAGCCAATGCTTCGTGTAGACTGAGACCAATAAGTCATGATAAGTGCCAATCAGTTGTTCTTTTTGTAGAAAAAGGCTGTTCAGTCATGCTTAGTGTAGTCTTAGGCTGGTCAGTCATGCTTAGTGTAGACTTAGTCAAATCAGTCATGCTTAGTGTAGTCTTAGGCTGATCAGTCATGCTTAGTGTAGACTTAGTCAAATCTGTCATGCTAAGTGTAGATTTAGTCCAATAAGTCATGCTAAGTGTAGTCTTAGTCTGATCAGTCATACTTAGTGTAGACTTAGTCCAATAAGTCATGCTAAGTGTAGTCTTAGTCTGATCAGTCATACTTAGTGTGTACTTAATTTGATAAGTCATGCTTAGTGGTGACTAAGTCAGATAAGCCAGGCTTAGTGTAAATTTAGTCTAATCAGTCATGCTTAGTGTAGATTAAGTCCAATCAGTCATGCTTAGGGTTGATTTAGTCCAATCAGTCATGCTTGTCCTAGATTATACCCGATCAGTGATGCTTAGTGTGGACTAAGTCTGATCAGTAATGCTTAGTGTAAATTTAGTCCAATCAGTCATGCTTAGCGAAGGCTTAGTCTGTTTAGTCATCCCCAGTGTAGACTTAGTCCGATCAGTCATGCTTAGTGAAGACTTAGTCGCATTTGTCACACTTAGTGTAGATTAAGTCCGTTCAGTCATGGTAAGTGTAGGATAAGTCCGTTCAGTCATGCGTAGTGTAAACTTAGTCCGTTCAGTCATGCATAGTGTAAACTTAGTCCATTCAGTCATGCTAAGTGTAGACTTAGTCAGTCAGATAAGTCATGCTTAGTGTGGACTTAGTCCAATTAAACATGTTTAGTGTAGACTTAGTCTGTTGAATCATGCTTAGTGTAGACTTAGTCTGATCAGTCGTGCTTAGTAGACTTAGGCTGATCAGTCACACTTAGTGTAGACTTAGTCCGATCAGTCATGCTAAGTGTAGACTTAGGCTGATCAGCCACACTTAGTGTAGACTTAGTCCGATCGATCATGCTTTGTAGACTTAGTCCGATCAGTCAAGCTTATTAGTCTTAGTCGGATTAGTCAGGCTGAGTAAAGACATAGTCCTTTTTCAGTCATGCATAGTGTAGACTAAGTCTGTTAAGTCATGCTCAGTGTAGACCTAGTCTGATCAGTCATGCTTAGTGTAGACTAAGTCTGATCATTCATGCTTAGTGTAGACCTAGTCTGATCAGTCATGCTTAGTGTAGACTAAGTCTGATCAGTCATGCTTAGTGTAGACTAAGTCTGATCATTCATGCTTAGTGTAGACCTTGTCTGATCAGTCATGCTTAGTGTAGACTAAGTCTGATCATTCATGCTCAATGTAGACTTAGTCCAATCAGTCATGCTTAGTGTAGACTTAGTCCAATCAGTCATGCTTAGTGTAGACTTAGTCCAATCAATCATGCTTAGTGTATACTAAGTCTGATCAGTCATGCTTAGTGTGGACTAAGTCTGATCAGTCATGCTAAGTGTAGACTTAGTCCAATCAGTCATGCTTAGTGTAGACTTAGTCCAATCAGTCATGCTTAGTGTAGACTAAGTCTGATCAGTCATGCTTAGTGTAGAACAAGTCTGATCAGTCATGCTTAGTGTAGACTTAGTCCAATCAGTCATGCTTAGTGTAGACTTAGTCCAATCAGTCATGCTGAGTGTAGACTTAGTCCAATCTGTCATGCTTAGTGAAGACTTAGTCAGATCAGTCATATCTGTTAGCTTATAAATAATGAAACCTATAAGACCTGACATCTGTCAGTACTGTTAATATAAAATATGTGTATTTAATGTCTTTTACCTTGTGAAACTCCCTGGCTTTTTGTAATTGAATAATTTCTAATAAAACATATTTCAAGTTGAAAAAATAAAACAATGAGAATTAATATAATGTGAAGAAACAAAATACACCACGCAGAGTTCCAGCTGTCCATCGCCATTAGCAAAATTTAAAATTGGCAAATTTTCAAAAGACAATACACAACAGATCCAATACATCGCAATTGATGGGGTCCAAAGATCGCGACAGCGATATATCCGGCGCGATATAACTTGTCAGGTCATTCATGCATGTATATGTATGCATTAGAATATTTTGACAATCTCAAATCGCGCTATTTACCTACCTTATTTAATTATTTGTTATATCCATATGTTATACATTGGTATAACACAAAACATTATTCCATGTAAGTATTTTCAAATGCGTATAATTAATTTGTAATCCGAAAAGCACTGCCAAGTTTTATTGTTCAAGAAAGCATGCACAAATTAAATCCCATGTAAAATATGACGTCATTCTTCCTCATGGAAAGCATGGGCTTTAATATTTGAGTGTTGAATAAAAACTTAGTGGCACCCTATCAGCCGCATGGGAGACAATTCTCTCTTTAAATTTGGATAAAAAATGTGTAGTGCATTTTGACAACTTGGGGAGTCTTTTCATCTATAAATAATTGAGTGGGAGACAACTCACTTTACTTTTGGATAAAAAATTGGTAGTGCAAAGAACTCTGGGTGTCTTTAACATTTACAGCTATATTGTATACACCTTCATGTATATGGACTGTGTGTATCGCCAGTTCAAAGCAAATTCAATAGAGAAAGGTGACACGCGAAATGACCTGTGATGATTGGCAAGTTACAGGGTTATTGTTTGTCACAGTATACAGGCGCTGAGGCGAGAATGTGGTGTATAATGAAGGAAAACAATCTGGACCAAACTGGATTTTATGGATGTCGGATTAAACAGAAAATTTAAGTGGGTGAAAAAGGGTGAAATACTATAGCTAGAACCGGTTTTTATCTCAGTTAGTAAATTCTCAGATTAAAACTTGTCATGTAGTGATCATGCTCGTTGGATTTTTGGGAGCCATGGCCGAATCGCGATATATTGGAAATCAGGATATATTGAATCGCGATGTATTGGAGCTGTTGTGTATTTGGTCTGTGTACTGATTTACTTAACTGACAAAAAGCACTTCTATGCAGCAGCCAGTTTATTGCATTTCCTGACTGGATCAGATTCAGCCAGTGCTTAATGGCCTCCAGGGGCATCGTTGGTTATCAGATCACTAATTAGCCTTTTGATGCAAATGAGAGTGTGAAACTGCATCAGTTCAGTTTTCCGGTTGTTTAGACACAAACACACTATCTTAAAATCTAACTGAACACTATTGATTTTAGTCTTTTGAGTATTTATAATGTTTTGTGTTAGGATTTGTTTGCAACAGAAGAATTAGTTTCGATTTAAAATAACCAAGAAATATCTTTTAAAAAGATATGCGGCGTTGATGTTAATTTTGTTGTTGTTGAAAACGATCATCAATGAAATAAAAGAGTTATGACTAATGTTGGGGATGTTTTGCTTAACAATGCTTAGTTGCATTACATCCAAATACATTTTAATGTACGAACATAGTTTACAATCTTATCGGAGACTCGACTGTGAACGCCTAACAAAGACTTGTATTTGTGAAAACAAGCTTGGAGATAACAAAATTTTGTTTCACTATGTTTATGTGACTCCAGATATTAATTAAAAATTGGTTAAGCCACTTGACAAGTACACATGAAGACAGTGTTGGCCCTCCAACATCCATATTTGGTCTTTATGTCACAAATCAAATCTGGATTTTATTTTGCAAATGGATATTTTACATATAATACATTTCTTTGAAGACCTAAATACATATTTTTGCGAATTGGCTGTTAAACTAAATTAGGCTCCGATGTTGACATTACAAAAATTTTACCGTAATTAAGTTGTTCCAAGCACAAAGCCAATACAAACGTTTACTCGTATCAATTGCAAAACAACAAATGCCATTTGTTGTTTTGCAATTGATACGGGTAAACGTTTGTGTGTCTATGTGTCGTTTGGAAAAAATCTACAGAAATAGTGGGTCATTTCCAATGGCATACATCCTTTATCCTATACTACACAACCAAAAAACAGTTGATTATTAACAAATACATTATTTGGAAAGAGGATTTGGCAATCTGCAAGTAACGTGTTATTTGTTGTATTGTCATACATTTTGGAGACCTTGCATAACAATGAAAAATGTTGACAATGTTCTTCAATATGTTGACATTTAAGTTACATATAATGCACAGTTCCTACAATTAAGAATTGTAAAGTTTTAATAAAACTGCACAGGCTAATCTGGGATTACACTTTACACACGTGCATTAAACCCCCTTTTCACAGAGAAAGGNGTTATTAGTTCTTGATCAACAATTTGGCTTGTAGGTCAACATTACTTCAAACCAATACATAACAGACATAACAGGTCCCAATTTAGATGTAATGAAATTTAAATAATTGATTATATATGTGTAATTCCAATTTCCCAAGATACATAACAGATGCAAGTTCGGATTGTATGTGTATTGGGGTTTGCATAATTGATTATAGAAGTGTGGTTTCATATTCCCAATGTGGTTTGGCCATCGGGAACATCTATGCTTATTAAAGCAGGTCTCCAGTGTTCCCAAAGGTTATTATCTGCATATGGTCATCACAAACATATTGGTCAAACACGGATAATTGGGTATTGCACTCTTCTGCTGTGACATGTGATAGATGAATGAGCATCCATCCAATCAACAAGAGTTATTCAAGGGTGGGGTTTAGTGGATCAAGGGAAAAGTACAATCAACCAATCAAGAAGGGGATTGGAAATATCTAAATTTTATGTTCAAGTACCTTGGAATAAAATACTGTGTAGTGGTTGTAAGACATTCATTCTGCACCTCAGATCTATAGAACTCTCTGATAGACTGATAGTTTTGATTCACTTTGTATTGTACTCTACTTAAGTAAAAGAATAAAAAGCACTTAGAAATTATTCAGAGACTTGTCTTCTTTAATTAAATAGTGTTAGAATAAGTGGCTACGGTATAGAGCGTTGGCATCCGCTCTGCGGTGCTCTTGTTGAGAATGAAAGTTCTGTGTGATTGTTCAACAAGCAAAAAATGTGGAACTTTGGGATATTAACAAATATTGGATATAATTTATTGGAATCACCAGTGAATGTACTTGAACGTATTACAGTTTTGGTTTAATGTGTTTACTTGCAGGCAGTTTACAGGGATCATAATTGATAGGTTAAGGTAAACAACAGGGCCTGTACGAACAATTAATTAAAGCTCCAGGGGGAAGTCTTTCATGAAGTTGTACTAAAATGATTTTTTTCAGAGAACAAATTCCATTCCTTCAAGCAATGGGGGTAGCAAAAAGGTATATTTTAAGATGCAACCAATCAGTTACCTTTTTTAAACCTATTTAAAAACAAATTGTAGTCATGCAAGTTTTTCCTGTGAAGCTTTTTGAGGGCCCTTTGAGTTTAACAGTTACACAATTGTTCTTTTTGTTAATGTTAAAAAATTTACAGTTTACGCCTGTTTAGTTCTTATTGTTCTTCCAAACTATAAAGCTGTATGGTTAAATTTCACAAAAATGTTCATAAAGTGGTCCTCTGCCACAATTAATACAAAGGTTTTGCTCCATTGCGCAAAATGGCTGCTTGAGCCTTCCTAACATGCATGTGCCTTTGGTGCATATAACCAGTCCCAGGTTACCCATTAAGCAGAGTAGGCAACTGCCTATGGGCCCCTGATCTTTAACCCTTTGCATGCTGGGAAATTTGTCGTCTGCTAAAATGTTGTCTGCTAAATTTCTAAAATTAGCATTTTCTTCGATTTTTTTTTCAAAGAATACTATCAGAATAGCAAACAGTTTGGATCCTGATGAGACGCCACGTTCTGTGGCGTCTCATCTGGATCCAAACTGTTTGCAAAGGCCTTCAAAATCCGGTTCCAGCGCTCAAAGGGTTAAGCAGAGTAGGCAACTGCCTATGGGCCCCTGATCTTTAAGGGGCCCCATGAGACTGTGAGGCAATCATTTTTTTACTTACTTACTTAAGATGTTATGTTTGGATTGAAGGCTCGACGTTGTCTAACCAAGTGACAATCATTTATTATTTGCAAGTCTGTATTGTTTTGCCGAGCACTGGCGTTCTAGTAGGCACTATGCCAACTAGGGGCCTGGGCCGCAAAAGTTCCACTGCCTTTGGGCCTCCACAGTGCTTAATCGGGCACTTTGGTGCATATAACATCACAGTCTGCAATCACCAGGATGTGAAATTCTGATAAGATACAAGTTGTCCTGCTTTGCGTGAAATGCAGCTAAGAACTGCACAGAAAAAGACATACGCTATCTTTGATTTCATTCTTTTAACTCTTAACCTTTCACCAACTCCAACCACAATCAACGCCGTATATCTTTTTTAAAGATATTTCTTGGTTATAATGCAATATAATTCCTGGACAATAAATATTATCCAGATCTCCACATTCTAAGAAAACTCATATTTTCCATAGGTACAAACAATGCCGAACGATTTTATTAACAGGTTAATTATAGATGATACAGTTTCAGTAGACGATTGTTATACTGGTTAAACATTTGAGCCTAAAATGCTCTGTGAAAAGGGGTTGTAATGCATGTGTACAGACTTATCAGGGATGACACTTTCCGCTGTTATGATCTTTTTTGTTTGAAGAAAGTCTCTTCTTAGCATGAATCAAGTTCAGGCGGAAAACGTCGTCCCTGATTTGCCTGTGCGGACTGCTTAGGCTTAAATCTGGGACGACACTGTACGCACATGCATTAAACCCCATTATCACAGAGTGCCACTCATTTTCAACAATCAACATGTTTGTCATGATCAAATAGGATCTGATGCAATCACAATTAGCAGTGTAAGAGTAGGTCCACAATTTAAATATTTGGGACTATAGCCTTACAACCCCTATGTAAAGGGTCATGATTTTTGGTTTCTTAAAACTTTGAGCAACACTAAATATGAGCCTCACTCTGTGAAAAGGAGGTTTAATGCATGTGCGTTTAGTGTTGTCCAAGATTAGCCTGTGCGCACAGGCTAATCAGGGTAAAAACTTTTCACTTTTAATGTATTTTTTGTTTAAAGGAAGAATCTTTTTGATTAAAATCGAGTATAGGTGGAAAGTGTTGTGTGGACTGCACAGGCTAATCTGGGATGACACTTTACACACATGCATTAAACCCCCTTTTCACAGAGCGAGGCTCATATATATCTGCCCTATTTCGAGCCTGTACAGAAAAAGTGTCCTTGATTTTGTCTTGTTATGTGTATCATGCAAACAAATGATAGAATACGTCCCCTGAGAATCTGGTCAATAACACAGCGAAAATGCTTAGAACATCATGATGTTACCATGCTATATGCCATAAATGTAAATTTCCCACATAGAAGTCCGCTTGCATGTGGTTCAGAAGGAATAAAAAACTAACCAGGCACTGACCAACTGTTCCTTTGGATTTACAGTAGTCTCAATGTTGGTGGAAAAAAGTGGAACAAACTGGATTTTTTAACTAAAATATCCGGACTAAGGTAAAAGAAAATTAGTTTGTGTGTGTGTGTGGGGGGGGGGTGGTCACACATGATAATGGCGGAAGGAATATATTGTTACCTCTGTCTTTGTGCGTTGGTTTGTGCCAGTGTGTAGGTGTGGGATCTTTTGTATCTGGCTCATAACTTTGTTTTAAGCATGATGCGAATTTGAAATGAATGGGCTCAAATGATCGTCATATCAAGACAATTTGTTGCATGTAAATACTATGTCAAGGTAAAGGTCACAGTGGACACTTGAAGTTTTTGCATATAACTATAAGCTATATGTATATAGTGAAATTACATGTTTGTGTCCGGCCCTTAACATTATTGTGCCTAAGGGGATTTTGAAATAGATTTGCACCAATACCGTAATCATTTATCAAGATGATGTGTTGCACCAAAATACCATGTTGCTCGATTCAATGTCAAAGTCAAAGTGGACACTTCAAAATGTTGCATATTCTTTATATGTATATCGAGAAAGTTAATTTTGTGTGTCTTGCCTATAACTTTGTGCATGATTGGATTTTGAACAAATGATCATCATATCAAGATCACTTGTTGCATGCAATAACCATGTCTCTCTCACTTCAAGGTCAAGGTCACAGTGGACAATTCATTTTTTTTCATATTCTTTTCATGTATATATTATAGTGAAAGTACATGCTTGTGTCCTGTCCATACAGTTGTTGTGCACGATTGGATTTTTAAATAAGTTGGCACACATTATCATCATATCAGGACAACGTGCTGCGTGCGACAACCATTGCTGTCAGTTAAACGTCAAGGTCACAGGAACACTTGGAGTTTGTGCATATTGCCTATAACTTTGTGATACAGTATTGGATTTTTAAATAAATTGGCACAAATAATCATGATATCTGGACGATGTGTACTGTGAAAAAACATGTATTTCAGTGTGGACACTTGAAATTGTGCATATAGTCTTTTATGGACCAATTAACTTTAATCTAAGCACTAGGCCAATACTGACACATTAAGTCGTATATATTGCAGACCCAGAAATTGTCTCTATTGGTTGTATAAACAAATCTGCACATAATCAATGGGATTTCCAGAAAATCCAATTATCACTGTTAGCTTCTAACATCTCTAAGTAATAACAGTTTTAGACACTTCTTCAAACATATTCATATAAGCCTCGCTATGTGAAAATGAAGTTTAGTGCATGTGCGTGAAGTGTCATCCCAGATTAGCCAGTGCAGTCCTCACAGGCAAATCATGGACGACACTATCCGCTTTTATTGTATTTTTTGTTTAAAGGAAGTCTATTTTTAGCAAATATCCAGTTAAGGCAGAAAAACACACACACATTATTCTTACTAGTTTTGGGAGAGCAAACAAGTCTAATTGGATTTTGTTTCTTGCTACATAATATAATTGTTTCCTAAAAAGAATTTACCAGAAACTGCTGGTCATGCGAGAAGAAAAACAATTCAATTAAGCCTTCATCAATATTTCAAAGTCTGAAAGTCACATTTATAGATTTTGGTTTATATGTTTTCTGACCCACAATCAGATATACATGTACATGACATTAAATGAATGGTACAGGCTGGAAAGAATGTGTTGCAATGAGGTTTTGAGTATAGATTTCTCATTTTGTATGCATTTTTAATGCCCGAAAATTGTGAGATTTGCATGAATGCCATTTTTGTAAATTCATCATTTATCAGTCTATTTAAAAAAAGCAATCCACAATCGATCTATGTGTGGAAATGATGTATCACATACAACCTCTTTGTCATTATCTTGAAGATCAAGGTCACACGTGGAGGTCAAAAATGTGGGCTTCATAAAAAAAAAATGCTACAAATGGAGTGCTAGTTAACCAGGCAAAGAAGAAGCATGAACATGCGTGGAAAAATTGTCTTGTGGGCAATAAATGGGAAAAATAACCAAGCCCTGAATATTCTTGATATATTTACATATTTGGTAGTTTTGCGTCTTTTGTGGTTTCCAGAGTATTTGCTTTCATTTTGCATATTGATTAATGCATTTTTGTTTAATCTGAAGTCAGACTCAGCATTCAATTTCCCTGGCGGCCTTTCAAATCCAATAAGATAAATATAAGGAAAAGGTAAATTGCAAATATCTCATTTTGTATGCAATGCCCCGAAAATGGTGGGCTGTGCATGGGTTCCTTTTTTGTATATTCATCATTTTCATTTTTTTTTTTTTAAAGACATCCACAATCTGTCACGGTGTGGAAATTATGTATCAGGTACAACACCTTTGTCGTTATTTCTTAGATCAAGGTCACACGTAGAGGTCAAAAATCAAATTTCATAAACAATAATACTGCAAATTGAGTGCTAGAGCACCAGCCAAAAAATAAGCATGAACGTGCTTGGAAATTGTCTTGTTGACAAAACATGAACAAATAACAAAGTCCTTCCTTTATCCTACATCTATGTTTGAGACGCGCTCTCATGGGGGTTTGGCCTGCACAGACTAATCTGGGACGATACTTTCCGCAAATGCATTTANTCGAAATAGATTTGGAACGTATTTTTATCGAGAAAACACGTCACTACATATTTTATTTCTATGATAATATAAGTGTTTTGATAATACTTGGGTCAGGGCACATGAAAGACTGGTCAGGGCTAGTAGCTTCTGCATTTACTAGCCCGAATGGGCTAGTTGAAATAAAAGTTAGTGTCAAGGCCTGCTGTTTATTTCTCAGTAAAGCTCAATCTGCCAAGTTGTCTGAAATCTATTTCATGCTTCTATTATGTGCACTTTTTCAGATTACTTTTTCAAGAGCAGTTGACTATGTTTCCATTTCCGTCGGAGAGTTTTTTGCATAATTGTTATATTTAGTGCCCAAATGGTCTCAATTCCAATAACTGTTCTATTATTGATGGTCGTGACATTTATTTTGCATTTCCTTGATGTGTTTTATCATACCACTGCATTGATATCTGCCTTAAGACAGTTTCATGAATAATATTGAAAATTGCTGAATCATCATATAATTGTTTCATTATTGCCAAGATGCTCTCAATTCCAGCTCTATTATCAGAGAGATGGCACTATGACATTTATTCTGGATTTCATGAATGTGTTTTATCATGATTACCATTAAATTGATATCTGCCTTATGTCAGATACTCGAATGATAATAGTTAAAATGGCTGAATCATCATATTATTTCTTCATGGCTTGTATCTACGGCAAAATTTGCAGTTGAAACAAAATAATCAAAATGATTCAGCAAAATTACCAAATATGCAAATACAGATGCAAAAGGTTCAGGGCTTTATTGTTATGTCCCCCAGTGACCTATACTGGGGGACATATTGTTTGAGTGGTGAAAGGTCAAGGTCATCCTTCAAGGTCAAAGGTCAAATATATGGGTCAAAATCACTCAAAAGGGGACATAGTGTTTCACAAACACATCTTGTTTTTTATGTTTTGTCCATTAGACAATTTCATAGTAAAAACACTCTTTTATTCTAATATTTCGCCCAAACGGGCTTTATCAAAGTTTACAAATACGAATTCACTACATAGTTATAACTGTCGTATACACCAATAAAGTAAATGTTTTACAACGTCAAATATGACAGGAAATGACGTCATTAGACAATTTCCAAGCATGTTCATGCTTCTTTTGAACTAGCAATACATTTTCAGCATTATTTTTTTATGAAGCCTGCATCTTGTTTTATCCAAATCTTGAAGACATGCTATTTAAAGCATCATGTGTACTTATATAGAAAGTATAGTCGATTGAAGACCTATCAAACATTTCAAGGCCTCTCGAAGCATCCACACAATCTACAAAATTGAATGTGCCTAGAAACACTTCCTTTTAAGGTGTCTGTGCCATTGATTAACTCTGGCTAATTAAGATATCATATTGATTGGGTTGGCAGCAAAGTGAATACAGGGTTAACCCATTAATGCCTAGTGGACTCTCCCATCCTTCTAAATTGGATCAATTTATTTCCAAACTTAGGGATGTCTAGTATATTTATTTCTATATTTAGAATATTTCTTACAGAAATTCCTTTAAACAAACAGCACAGACCCTGATGAGACGCCACATCATGCGGCGTCTCATCTACGCTGTTTGCCAAGGCCTTTTTTCTAGACGCTAGGCATAAATGGGTTAAATCTTCTGCTAGCAACATATGACCCCAGGTAAACTGATGATCTATCATATTTGAAGTCAAAATAATCCATTATCCAATTTAAGCAATTATCAAATTGTTAAGCACTTTTCCAACAGCAAAACATTTGTGTCACTGTTTATTTCTCAGCAAAGATAAATCTGCCAAATTGTCTGGAATCTTTTCTTGTGCACAATTACATGCTTCCATTATGTGTCCTTTTCCCCATTATTTTTCAAGAGCATTTGACTATTTTTCCATTTCCGACAGAGAGTGTTTTGCATAAATGTGTCATTATTGCCCAAATGGTCTCAATTCCAGTTCTATTATTGATAGCCGTGACATTAATATTTTGGATTTCATGGATGCGTTATGTCAGATACTTGAATGATTATAGTTCAAATTGCAGAGTCCTTGTATAATTTCTTCCGCCTAAACTGGATTTTTGTTTAGATGGCAGTGACATTGCTATCTTCCTGAAGTCAGATTCATGAATAATATTAGTAAAAATTGCTGAATAATCATATGATTTCTTCATTTCTTTTATCTATTGGAAAATTTGCAGTTGCAGCAAAATTATCATTTGACTTGTTTTATCCAAATCTTGAAGGCATGCCATTAAGAGCATCACAAGTGAACTTATATTTAAGGTATAGTCAGTTTTGCATTATTTTTTCATGCAAAAAAGGTCTTATAATTCCAGTTCTGTTTTTGATGGACGTGACATTTATTTTGGATTTCATTAATGCGTTACGTCAGATGCATGAATGATTATAGTTTAAATTGCTGAATCATCATATTATTTCTTCATGGCTTGTATCTATAGCAAAATTTGCAGTTTAAGCAACATCATCTAAATGTTTCAGCAAAACTACAAAATATGCAAATACAGATAAAGAATGTGAAGTTCATCATTTTTTCCCATGTTTTGTCCACAAGACAGTTCATGCTTCTTTTTTTGCCTGACGTTATTTAGAATCCCTTTTTCAGCATTATTTGTTATAAAGCCTGCATCTAGTTTAATCCAGATCTTGAAGACATGCTTTTTACAGCATCATGTGTACTAATATTGAAGGTATAGTAAGTTACAGACCCATCAAACATTTCATGGCCGCTTGCATCATCCAAACAATCAGCAAATGTGACTAGAAACACTTCCTTGTAAGGTGTCTGTGCCATTGATTAACTCTGGCTAATTAAGATATCATATTGATTGGCTTGGCAGCAAAGTGAATACAGAGTTAAATCTTCTGCTAGCAACATATGACCCTAGGTAAACTGATGGCAATATTATATCAGTGTTTTCAATCTAGTGGTGCAATTTACCTGCGATTTTCAGGTACATTACTTTTCCCAGTGTTTTTTTTCCCCTCTTCCCAATGACCTATGGACCCGTTCCCCAATTTTTTAACCGGACATGTTCCAATTTCCATTTTTTTTTATATTTTTTTTTATTTTTTTTTAACCCTCAATTGGGAATTTTTGAGTCCCATTGAGGAAAACTATATACTTTTTATACGCCCGTATANCTAGCAACATATGACCCCAGGTAAACTGATGATCTATCATATTTGAAGTCAAAATAATCCTTATCCAATTTAAGCAATTATCAAATTGTTAAGCACTTTTCCAACAGCAAAACATTTGTGTCACTGTTTATTTCTCAGCAAAGATAAATCTGCCAAATTGACTGGAATCTTTTCTTGTGCACAATTACATGCTTCCATTATGTGTCCTTTTCCCCATTATTTTTCAAGAGCATTTGACTATTTTTCCATTTCCGACAGAGAGTTTTTTGCATAAATGTGTCATTATTGCCCAAATGGTCTCAATTCCAGTTCTATTATTGATAGCCGTGACATTAATATTTTGGATTTCATGGATGCGTTATGTCAGATACTTGAATGATTATAGTTCAAATTGCAGAGTCCTTGTATAATTTCTTCCGCCTAAACTGGATTTTTGTTTAGATGGCAGTGACATTGCTATCTTCCTGAAGTCAGATTCATGAATAATATTAGTAAAAATTGCTGAATAATCATATGATTTCTTCATTTCTTTTATCTATTGGAAAATTTGCAGTTGCAGCAAAATTATCATTTGACTTGTTTTATCCAAATCTTGAAGACATGCTATTAAGAGCATCACAAGTGAACTTATATTTAAGGTATAATCAGTTTTGCATAATTTTTTCATGCAAAATAGGTCTTAATTCCAGTTCTGTTTTTGATGGACGTGACATTTATTTTGGATTTATCATTAATGCGTTACGTCAGATGCATGAATGATTATAGTTTAAATTGCTGAATCATCATATTATTTCTTCATGGCTTGTATCTATGGCAAAATTTGCAGTTTAAGCAACATCATCTAAATGTTTCAGCAAAACTACAAAATATGCAAATACAGATAAAGAATGTGAAGTTCATCATTTTTTCCCATGTTTTGTCCACAAGACAGTTCATGCTTCTTTTTTTGCCTGACGTTATTTAGAATCCCTTTTTCAGCATTATTTGTTATAAAGCCTGCATCTAGTTTAATCCAGATCTTGAAGACATGCTTTTTACAGCATCATGTGTACTAATATTGAAGGTATAGTAAGTTACAGACCCATCAAACATTTCATGGCCGCTTGCATCATCCAAACAATCAGCAAATGTGACTAGAAACACTTCCTTGTAAGGTGTCTGTGCCATTGATTAACTCTGGCTAATTAAGATATCATATTGATTGGCTTGGCAGCAAAGTGAATACAGAGTTAAATCTTCTGCTAGCAACATATGACCCTAGGTAAACTGATGGCAATATTATATCAGTGTTTTCAATCTAGTGGTGCAATTTACCTGCGATTTTCAGGTACATTACTTTTCCCAGTGTTTTTTTTCCCCTCTTCCCAATGACCTATGGACCCGTTCCCCAATTTTTTAACCGGACATGTTCCAATTTCCATTTTTTTTTATATTTTTTTTTATTTTTTTTTAACCCTCAATTGGGAATTTTTGAGTCCCATTGAGGAAAACTATATACTTTTTATACGCCCGTATAAAATACGGGACGAATTATGTGAAACCCCTTGGCGGGCGGCGGGCGGGCGGCGGGCGGAAGGCATCACTTTGTCCGGACTCTAATTCAAATTGTATTCATCCGATCTTCACCAAACTTGGTCAGCAGTTGCATCTAGTTGATATCTAGGCCAAGTTCGAATATGGGTCATGCCGGGTCAAAAACTAGGTCATAGGGTCAATTAGTGCATTTTCAACGGCGCCACTTTGTCCGGACTCTAATTCAAATAGTTTTCATCCGATCTTCACCAAACTTGCTCAGAAGTTGAGTCTAGACAATATCTAGGCCAAGTTGGAATATGGGTCATGCCGGGTCAAAAACTAGGTCATGGGGTCACTTAGTGCATTTCAAGGATTTCATGGTGTCCGCTCTCTAAATGAAGTAGTTTTCACCCGATCTTCACCAAATTTGGTCAAAAGTTGTGTCTATATGATATGTAGGTCAGGTTTAAATATGGGTCATGCCGGGTCAAAAACTAGGTCACGAGGTTACTTAGTGCATTTCAAGCATTTAGCATGGTGTCCGCTCTCTAATTGAAGTAGTTTTCATCTGATCTTCACCTAATTTGGTTACAAGTTGTGTCTAGATGATATGTAGGTCAAGTTCGAATATGGGTCATGCCCGGTCAAAAACGAGGTCACATGGTGCATTTAAAGCATTTAGCATGGTGTCCGCTCTCTAATTGAAGTAGTTTTCATCTGATCTTCACCAAATTTAGTCAGATGTTACATCTAAATGATATCTAGGTCAAGTTCAAATATGGGTCATGCCAAGTCAATAACTAGGTCTTGAGGTCACTTAGTGCATTTCAAGCATTGAGCATGGTGTCCAAAACCTTCGAACGGGCGTATCTTGTGACAGTTTGGCACTCTTGTTTCCATTGGGAATGGGCCCTGATTTTTAACGAAAAAAAACACACTGTAAGCACTTTCATGTATACTTGAATGCCATAAGAGGGTTGTTTATTGTGTGGTTTTCTTTATACTTGATTGTTGATTTAATTTACAATATTATTTAAAAGAGAATTGAATCAGCAGGATTTATAATGCACATCTTGTAAACAGTGAATTAAAAGGGTAAAATAATGCAACTAATTTCAACATAATCTGTGTTCCGATAGCATGTTGTTGTTTGTGCAAGACTGTGAATTAAAGTTCATGTTGCTTTCCTGTGTCATTTAAAGCTGACAAAAGTTAAACAAAGTCATTAAAAAACCATTCTTTAATTGGTACAATTCACAACTTGATTTTTCCCAGTTGGAAGATTTTGCGACTCATTTTTTTTCCCAATTTGGTGATTTCACGACGCTGATAAAATTCCCAATGGGTGAAAGAAAATCACTGCTTTTCCTAAGTTATTAAATAAATGTATTTAATTATAGATTGTGAAGTGTTATAATTAATGATATTTGAAGTCAAAATAATGTATTTATTTACACATTATACAATGAAAGTGACTTGTAAACTTTCAAAGAAACAACACAAACTTCTTTTTAAATCCCCGCAATTGAAATTGTAACGGTTATGTATACAAGAGATAGCATGAAGGTCTGCCAGTTGTGATCTATTGGGTCTTTATTGTTTCCTATGATAGCTCAATACATTTTATTTGGTTATGTTTGTTACTTTTGATAAAATTATTCTTGTTAAAAAGTTTGTTCTTAATTTACACATATTTTATGGAAATAGTTGTGCTTTTGACTTTCATCATGTTTGCTAAATATTGTTTAATGCATCGCTGATTAATGCTTAAAGGTTTACTGTAAATGTTCTAATTACAATTTATGAGATTTTTGGATTGGATCGTTAGCGTCCCGAGATTTCCCAGCACAAACAAAATAAAACCTCGGTTCAGAGCCTTCCTCCATTTTCCCCCTTTTTTTTATAGAAATATCTGACAGATGCAGAGCTGGGCTTAACTGAATATTAATGTTGCATATTCAGGGACATTTGTGTCGCGTTCTGAGAAAACTGAGCAAAATGCTTGTGTGTAAAGTGTCATCCCAGATTAGCCTGTAGAGTCCGCACAGGCTAATCA
Organism: Dreissena rostriformis; assembly: GCA_007657795.1. NCBI lineage: Eukaryota > Metazoa > Mollusca > Bivalvia > Myida > Dreissenidae > Dreissena > Dreissena rostriformis. Next base: position 45,461 of record VMBQ01000632.1, read on the forward strand.
GGAACGACACTTTCCGCCTTATCTGGATTTTCGCTTAGAACAGACATCATTTAAACAAAAAATTCGGTAAAAGCGGAAATTGTCGTCCCTGATTAGCCTGTGCGGACTGCACAGGCTAATCTGGGATGACAATTTACGCACAAGCATTATGCGCAGTTTTCTCAGAACACGACACATTTGATTGATCAGAATGCACACTCTGCAGATATTTATTGTTATTAACCATGGACCTTGCTTAGAAAAGTTTTAAAGGATAAATAGGCAGTTAATATAATTTATGGAGCAATTTAAGGCATAAAAGCCATAACAAAGGTATGTTCTAACACAAATTGAATGGTTTATATGATGTCTGAGATTTTCGTAGGAGATTTGGATATGTAGTTGCTTCGCTTTTTTCTCTAAGGAGCCTAATGGATTCATTTTTTCTTAAAGAAACCTAATGAATCCTTTTTTCTCTCTCTAAGAAACCTAATGAATGCCTTTTTTCTCTCTCTAAGGAACCTAATGAATGCCATTTTTCTCTCTCTAAGGAACCTAATGAATGCCATTTTTCTCTCTCTAAGGAACCTAATGAATGCCATTNTGGTTATGTTTGTTACTTTTGATAAAATTATTCTTGTTAAAAAGTTTGTTCTTAATTTACACATATTTTATGGAAATAGTTGTGCTTTCGACCTTTCATCATGTTTGCTAAATATTGTTTAATGCATCGCTGATTAATGCTTTAAGGGTTTACTGTAAATGTTCTAATTACAATTTATGAGATTTTTGGATTGAATCGTTAGCGTCCTGAGATTTCCCAGCACAAACAAAATAAAACCTAGGTTCAGAGCCTTCATCCATTTTCCCCTTTTTTTTATAGAAATATCTAACAGATGCAGAGCTGGGCTTAACTGAATATTAATGTTGCATATTCAGGGACATTTGTGTCGCGTTCTGAGAAAACTGGGCAAAATGCTTGTGCGTAAAGTGTCATCCCAGATAAGCCTGTGCAGTCCGCACAGGCTAATATGGAACGACACTTTCCGCCTTATCTGGATTTTCGCTTAGAACTGTAAAAGCGGAAATTGTGGTCCCTGATTAGCCGGTGCGGACTGCACAGGCTAATCTGGGATGACAATTTACGCACAAGCATTATGCCCAGTTTTCTCAGAACACGACACATTTGATTGATCAGAATGCACACTCTGCAGATATTTATTGTTATTAACCATGGGCCTTGCTTAGAAAAGTTTTAAAGGATAAATAGGCAGTTAATATAATTTATGGAGCAATTTAAGGCATAAAAGCCATAACAAAGTTATGTTCTAACACAAATTGAATGGTTTATATGATGTCTGAGATTTTCTTAGGAGATTTGGATATGTAGTTGCTTCGCTTTTTTCTCTAAGGAGCCTAATGGATTCATTTTTGTCTCTCAAAGAAACCCAATGAATGCATTTTTTTCTCTCTCAAAGAAACCCAATGAATGCATTTTTTTCTCTCTCAAAGAAACCCAATGAATGCTTTTTTCTCTCTCTAAGGAACCTAATGAATGCTTTTTTCTCTCTCTAAGGAACCTAATGAATGCTTTTTTCTCTCTGGAACCTAATGAATGCTTTTTTCTCTCTAAGGAACCTAATGAATGCTTTTTTCTCTCTAAGGAACCTAATAAATGCTTTTTTCTCTCTAAGGAACCTAATGGATGCATTTTTTTCTCTCTAAGGAGCCTAATGGATGCATTTTGGTCTCTCTAATAAAGTTTGATTTTGAAAATATTATAAATAAAAATACCTAAACTCTTACATTCTAAGGGCTTACTGTCTTTGGCAGTTGATTGATTAAGTCAAGATGACTTTTAGACCATGCATGTCTCTAAGTTACATTTTAAATCCACCAGGCATTGGAACTTGTCACATTGGTCACAATCCAGGGCATTTTTGTTAAATGAAGATGTGGGTCTCAGCATTCAATTTTCCCAGCGGCCTTTTAAATGCAATAACATTAATATGCGGAAAAAATAAAAGTACAAAACATTTTATACCTGTAAGTAATCACTTTCACAAAACTCTTCCACCTTCCATCTTCAACAGTTTTACATTTTGTGGAGCATTTACCCCCTCTTATCTATCATCTTGTTAGTAAAAACACATTCTGTTCAGTTCCATCTTTTGTCTGACCTCAGATGACTCAAACGCAAGACGGCCCAAGTGTAGTTGAAAGCCTACAACTTGTTGAAATCAATGGGACATAGTCAATATAATCCAACATGGCGCTGGAATTTTGAAATTTTGACCCAGTTACTATGTTTTATTGAGAACATAGTACAAAAGTAATATTTATGATTGTTATGACTGCTCTACTTAAATAAAAAGAAAATGTGTTTGCTTTCTGGGTGATATTTTTTCTGTAAAGGGTGTTAGGAGCTCATGAACATATTATTTGTTTCCTTTACAGAGAAAATAGAACACTGTACTATCCTAAAGCAAACAAACAGGAGCTCATGAACATATTTTTTGTTTCCTTTACAGAGAAAATAGAACACTGTACTATCCTAAAGCAAACAAACAGGAGCTCATGAACATATTATTTGTTTCACTTACAGAGAAAATAGAACACTGTACTATCCTAAAGCAAACAAATACCCTTTAGCTATCCTTTTTCTATTGATGTTAAACAAAGCTTCTTGTATTGTGAAATAAAATCAATGATTTTAACCTACTTTAAGTTCCAAATATGATCAGTATAGCAGCCAATTCATATTATCCGTGCTCTGTAAAAACCGGGCTTAATGCTTGTGCGTAAAGTATCGTCCAAGATTAGCTGAAGCAGAACGCATAGGCTAATCAGGGACAACACTTTCCACCTAAACTGGATTTTTGTTTAGAAGAGACTTCTTTTAAACAAAATATTCCATGAAAGCAGAAAGTGTCGTTCCTTATCGGCCTGGGCTGACTACACAGGCTGATCTCCGACGATACTTAACCCTTTGAGCGCTGGAACTGAATTTTAAAGGCCTTTGCAAACAGTTTGGATCCAGATGAGACGCCACAGAACGTGGCGTCTCATCAAGATCCAAACTGTTTGCTATTCTGATAGTATTCTATGAAAAAAAATCGAAGAAAATGCTAATTTTAGAAATTCAGTAGACACCATTTTAGCAGACGACAAATTTCCCAGCATGCAAAGGGTTAACACACATGCTATGCCCTGTTTTTACAGAGCAGGGCTCATATCGACCTTATTTCTGTTGCTGTTGCTGGTTTGATGACATACCTTGAATTGAGTATAACTCTGATTAAAATACTACCTGCAGCGTTTAATCTAAAAAAATAACAATGCAAATTACTATGAACACTTTTATCTATCTTATTTCTGATGTGGTTGCAGGTTTGAGCGTCCGGAGCGCCGTGTTGTCACGGAGACGGTGCAGCCTCCACGCTCCTCCAGCGCGGCCCTCAACGAGGCCCTGGCGTCGCGCCGGGAACAGACCTACAACGCCATCTCTACCAGGGTACGTGGCAGCCTCACTATAATTGACAAATCACGGAATAATCAATGGCTCTGCCCACTTAGTAATCTTGCATATGTGATCACCGAATAATCGATGGCTCTGCCCACTTAGTAATCTTGCATATGTGATCACCGAATAATCGATGGCTCTGCCCACTTAGTAATCTTGCATATGTGATCACCGAATAATCGATGGCTCTGCCCACTTAGTAATCTTGCATATGTGATCACCGAATAATCGATGGCTCTGCCCACTTAGTAATCTTGCATATTTGCCAACCTCACTCTAATTGACTTGTCACCTTATAAGAGTCTCCCTTTAAACAAAAAAACAACAACATTTAAGCGGAAAGTGTTGTCCCTGATTCGTCTGTGCGGACTGCACAGGCTTATCTGGGACAACACTTTACTCACATGCATTTAGCTAAGTAATCTTGCATATGACGCTCATTCTGTTACTGCAACAGTCTTTGTTTGTCAGAGCATGTGGGGAGATATATTAATGGCTGATCAATTGACAGTTTAAGCAAGCGGTCAGTTTTCTTACAAGCTTCTGTGATACAATGGCAAAAGGTTACCTGTCTGCCTCACAGTTCAGTCACCTACCTAGACCCTTCATTTCCCCAAAGGGGAAAAATAAGATATTTGTGAGATCTGGCTGGGGATTTATAATCCTTTTCTGAGGGTAAATGGTCCTATTGGCTAAAGGAATAATGAAACTCTAGAAAATTATTAGAAGACAAATTCTTGGCAACAACCTCTATTTTAGCCCCAAATTGTTCTTAAAAATTACTGTTTATGGTTTAAGGGTTTATAATTTCAGCGTATTCTTCAGGCTTTTATCAAGTGACAACCCAGTTGCCTGTATTGGTTGTTACAGCAGCTTGTCACCATAAGGCAATTGTTCATGTCTTCCTGGTTTCTTTCTAATTCTTTCTCAGAAGACCACTACACAAATCCCTGCTGCATGAATACAACTGCTTATCCCATTGCATGCTGGGATATTTGTCGTCTGCTAAAATGTAAAATGTCTGCTGAATTTCTAAAATTAGCATTTTCTTAGATTTTTTTCAAAGAATACTATCAGAATAGCAAACAGTTTGGATCCTGATGTGACCCCACGTTCTGTGGCGTCTCATCTGGATCTAAACTGTTTGCAAAGACCTTCAAAATTCGGTTCCAGCACTGAAAGAGTTATTGAGCGATAATAAGCAATATGCAAAACACTGACTGACCTTCTTGTAAAATGATACAATAATGGACTTGCCCATTACTGCTGCTTAACCCCAGGAGGATATTTCATAATTGAATTACCGCTCTGGTTTCTATTTCTGATTTACAAAACAGTCAACTATTGATTGGCGTTAATCCTCATTTTGTAACTTTAGACTGGACAATACTTTATAATTGAATTACTGCTCTATTTCTGATTTACAAAACAGTCAACTATTGATTGGCATTAATCCTCATTTTGTTAATTTAGACATCTCATTGAGGTTGACTGGTTGTTTTTAAGAAGATTTTTATGCTCCCGGGAGGGTGGCATATATAGCAATTGAACTGTCCGTCATTCCGTCTGTCAGTCTGTGCCTCCGTCCGAAAACTTTAACATTGGCCATAACTTTTGCAATATTGAAGATAGCAACTTGATATTTGGCATGCATGTGTATCTTATGGAGCTGCACATTTTGAGTGGTGAAAGGTCAAGGTCATTCTTCAAGGTGAAAGGTAAAAAAACAAAATCCAAGAGAGGTAACAAGCTTTAAACGGAGAAAATTTCTATACCTGCCAATTGATAAAAAGAAATTTTATTTCAAAGCGGCGCAGTAGGAGGCATTGTGTTTCTGACAAACATATCCCTTGTTTAAGGTTTTTCTTTGTAATGAGCTGTTTATTTCTCATTTTACCTTCAAACATATTATTACCTTCCTACTGGTGTTTAATAAGCAGTTTTGTCAAGGTTATTCTTCGGAAAGAGCCGTAAATTTCTCATGTTGTAATTTAATGGTCAATTAATTGTCTCTTAGGAAGTATATACATATTGCTTTTTACTTGTCTTTTATTTCAAAGAGCAAGTTTAGATAGGTCATACAAGAATTATGCATGTAATCCCCTGTCTTCCTGCTCTTGTGCCATATAGGATTTCTTTAATGATGTGTCTCCTTCCAGTGCACCAATGGAACTGGTTATATGATGTTTCAAATGGCAATGCTATTTCTCTGATAATAATGTTGTTCATGACAATGGTATGCCATTGAATTCTCTTGTTGTGAATGGCATTAGCTTGTGCTCTTATTTTGATGCAAAGGAGAAAGGATTTTCTCTTAAATTCTAAAATGACAATGGGAATAGTATATCTTTTATTTTTTATTGTTGCCAATGTTTCCTCTAATTTAAATGTTGACAATGGCAATTGTATGTCCTCTATTTTTAATTGTTGCCAATGTCCCCTCTTATTTAAATGTTGACAATGGCAATGGTATGTCCTCTATTTGTTTATTGTTGCCAATGTCTCCTCTAATTCTAATGTTGCCAATGACAATGGATGATATATGTCCTCTTTTTTTATTGTTGCCCATGTGTCCTCTAATTCTAATGTCACCAATGGCAAAGGTATGTCCTCTAAGTCATTATTTCCTATAAGCAACAATTTGTACAATATTTTGATTGTCCCCCATGGTATATCCTGTAAATATTTTCATTTCCTTCCAGCCGCCCGCCAATGGCAACCCTGCAACTGCAAAGGGCAGCGGGGCCAGTGTTGAGAACGGGGACACAGAGAGTCTCTGGAAGGGGGTGCGTAACTTTGCAAACATGTTCATGGAGGAAGGGGCCGAGGGCGAGGCCGGGGCGGGGCCAACGGAGGCCGTCGTCGTGGACGGGCTCGATTACCATCTTGGGAAAATACAGATTGCTCTCAGCTATGATTTTCAAACCCTTACATTGACACTGAAAATACTTCAAGCTCAACAGTTACCAGCAAAGGACTTTACAGGAACTAGTGACCCTTATGTTAAGATCCTCTTGTTGCCAGATAAAAGGCACAAATTGTTGACTAAAGTGAAAAAGAAAAACTTGAATCCTAGATGGAATGAGTGTTTTCTATTTGAAGGTATGTTTTTCTTTACTTTCTTGCAAAACTTTTACATACTGTGATGAGCACTTCAAGCAAATTTTGACAGTTATTTGCCATCCTTAATTCAAAGGTGCTGTCTTGTTAAGGACCCATTGTGTTTTCACATTTTGGCTGAAATGGACTTTGTGTGGTTATTTCTGGCTGTCAGTGACAAGTTTAAAGTAGGACTAATCATTGAATGTAAAGGAGCTTGCAAACATAAATTTCAGCATCAAATCCAAACAACAGACAACACCGTGGTAGCGTTTTAATTACAAAATTTACTATAGGGGTCAAAGCTGCATTGCATGAAATGATGGGTTCAGTGTAAACTTACAGTTTGAGACTCCAAACAGTATTTATGGTAAACTTAACCCTTTGAGCACTGGAACCGGATTTTAAAGGCCTTTGCAAACAGTTTGGATCCAGATGAGACGCCACAGAACGTGGCGTCTCATCAGGATCCAAACTGTTTGCTATTCTGATAGTATTCTTTGAAAAAAAATCAAAGAAAATGCTTATTTTAGAAATTCAGCAGACGACATTTTAGCAGACGAAAAATTTCCCAGCATGCAAAGGGTTAAGAGAAATGTTTAATCAGAATTACCATTTCTAAGTTTTCAGGTTGGTTCCTGTCACTCCGAAATCACGATGTTCAAATGTTAATTAGAATATGATTGCCTTTTGGGGAATCCTCTTTTTTTAAATAGATAAACTGAGATAAGTGGGCATTACAGCCAATTACTTACGTAATCCCACATAATGTTCAACTCAAATTAATAAATAACAAAACCAATAATTTATATTAGAAGATGCTCGATTAATCATCAGTTTTTAATTAAGTGCAATCGTGTGGCAACATTAGGGATTTGCCCTATGTTTTGATCAATAGTCAGACCTTATATATTAGGAAAAAGGAAAGGAGAGAATCATCATAATGATAAGATATTTTTTGTATGTCGATTATTCATGCTGTGTAGTTTAAATCATGTTTTAGTTTTAATGTCTTGTACTCAGTAACACATTTGAGTTGTGCATGGCGGCTATTACTGGTTATAGTAATCTTATTCCAACTAGGCATTCTTGATGACAAGAAATAGCATCCTTGGTTGACACAATACTGATACAATGTTACTGTTGCAATTGCAAGAAATATCAATTGACCCCCTTCAAGGATTGTGGAGATATATTGCTTTGCATCTCTGTGGGTTGGTCCCGTCGGGGACGGTCAAATGGTCAGTCAGTCAGTGAGTAGAACATTTCATCTCACCATGATATCTTGACATTGCTTTGACCTGCTGTTATTAAGTTTGTATGCTGATTACTTGGAAGGAGATATAAAGACATCAAAAGTGATGGTCATTTGGGCGTTTAACATAAAAAAATAAAAATAATTAATGCACAATAGCTCGAGAACTTTTTGAATTTTGATCACTCAAGTTTGTATGATGCTTACCTTTTTTTTGCAAAATTTATGTGTCCACAAATTTTTAATTGTTTGAAAAACCATGAAATTTCATACTGAAAAATATAAATGATTTTGCAGTAATGTTTCTGATTCCTTGTATGTGCCTTACTGTAAACATTTTCCAATCTCAATCTCTGATTATGGTGTCCAGAAGGACAGATCATTCACATCACAACTTTCCAGAGGCTAGAAAACAACATTTTTACTGCTACATATGGGATCAATAGCTCGGTGGCACCAAAAGATTAATGGTCCCAGAGGGGGGGGGGACCAAATCAAGGATGAACAGTGTATCAAAACACTTCCGCTAAGTGGATATTCTGTATCAACATATTTAGTGAGAGTTTCTTACTTACAAATTCAAGGCATGACCAAAATCAATGATGATTCAGCACAGAAACACCAATGAAAGCGTCCTTTTATATCCCTTTGCATGCTGGGAAATTTGTCGTCTGCTAAAATGTCATCTGCTGAATTTCTAAAAATAGCTATTTCTTGGATTTTTTTCCCAGAATACTATCAAAATAGCAAACAGTTTGGATCCTGATGAGACGCCACTGTGGCGTCTCATGTGGATCCAAACTGTTTGCAAAGACCTTCAAAATTCGGTTCCAGCACTGAAAGAGATATGTGTCCCTTAGTTAGACGTTTGGTGTAGTCGGTTGGTATTGGTTTCATTCAGCCTCCATGCTGCATGGCTATTGATCGTGGATACTATCTGATTCTGATGGCTGGATAATCAGTACACAGTCTGCTGTTCAGGTCTGCAGGCAATCAACTATATTCAATTCCATTAGGATAGAAGACACTTTCATGAAATTAAATCTGTTAATAGATTTATCTCAACGCCTTGATTGAAAATGTGTTGAGTTTTACTTTAATGATTATTACCAGTCTATTGAAGTTGTTAAAATGGCACCAACATGATAGAGTGACTCTTTATGAATGAGTCATTTAATGAATGTGCACATTATGTTTTCAATAAATGAATGATTAATCTACTGCACCTGGTGGTTTTGTTGAAGGTTATACTAAAGGTCTTGAACTTCAAAGTAATATCGAACAATAATGACCCTTTAGTTCATGGCAAAGACCTGATGAAATAAGCTTAACCTATTTATGCCTAGCGTCTTGAAAAAAGGCCTTGGCGAACTGCGTAGACCCTGATGAGACGCATCATGATGCGGCGTCTCATCAGGGTCTGGGCTGTTTGCTTAAAGGAATTTCTGTAAGAAATATTCTTAATATAGAAATAAATATACTAGACATCACTAATTTTGGAAATAAATTGATCCAATTTAGAAGGATGGGAGAGTCCACTAGGCATAAATGGGTTTACTCGGGTTACAATGAAGGCATGATGAGTTGCTTAATGGTTTAATGGCATTTCAATCCTTGGCTAAACTTAAGGCATCATTAAATCGCTTGTTAATTCATAGCTGTATTGAAGGCATGATTAAATCACTTGTTAATTCATAGCTGTATTGAAGGCATGATTAAATCACTTGTTAATTCATAGCTGTATTGAAGGCATCATTAAATCACTTGTTAATTCATAGCTGTATTGAAGGCATGATTAAATCACTTCCTGGCCATAGTGTGGGCTCTTCACTTCCTGATTTAAGTGACGGTTTAATAGCTTTTCATGATTATATTAATTATAAATAAATCACTTCATTATTTGCTAAAATGTCATATTAAAGAGATGATTATTTCGCCCTATTCATCATAGTTGCATCAACTATTGGATTGATAAAGCCCTGGTGACAACCAGGGCTCTCTATCTGCCTTTTTTGGGGCTGAATATCGACCCCGTCCCCCATCAAAAAAGTACACTTTTTTCCCCTTTTTTTGGAAAAAAAATCCCTCTAAAAAAAAAATTTTTTTTTTAGAAAGAGGTGTCTCAAGATTATTTATATCAATTTTATTTCAAGTACATGTATTAAAATATATTTTATTATGAAAAAAAAAACAATGAATATAGTTCAATCAGTACAAATGTAGTAATAAGAGATTAAGTAAAAAAAATCCACATAAAAGGAAAATGCCACGAAAATTCCCCCTCATGAGAGACCTGGGCCCCTTCCCCTGATGACCAGAGAGGGCCCTGACAACTGAGTTGTCTCTTCCTTGCATGGAGCTTCGAAACTTACCAAAAACGTGGGTCTGACCTACGTCATTTGCACGTCTTTTCCTCAATTGCAAGGTCGCCGCAACCACTGCAACTGGTATAAGCACAAGCGCTTACGTTGATGCATCAGACATACATCAAACTTTACGCTTGTTCTTCTACTCAAAATTTGCTTGGCGCGAGACCATAAAATCCTGTGTAAATGTGGTTGACAAATGATGGCTTTGCAGGCATCATGCTACGATAACGGCAGGAAGATTGTTGTAGATGAACATTGAAAATAAATTGATAACATGTTCTTGCGATATGAGAAAATGTACTTTGACACCAATATTATTTATTGGACACTAATTAACATGGATTCTCAGGAGTCCACAGGTTGCATATAGCAGTTGCACTGTCTGTCTGTACTTTTATATGTCTGCGCAAATTTTCCTGTCTCAGCCATAAACTTTGCCATATATTGATGAATTTTACAATAATTTGGCAGAAATTTCAACCATCATAAGACAGAGTGTTGCATGTAACTGCCATCTTCCTACCTCAAAGGCCCAGTTCACACTTAGAGTTCACATGTTGAATTAGGTCATAAAACAGCTTCAAAATTCCTTTCTCAGCCATAACTTTCCTGTATAATGTTGGATTTTTAAATAATCTGGCACAAATGTTAACCAAAATAAAACTACAAAACATGTGTAGAACCGTCTACCTAACCTCAAAGGTTAAGGTCACACACACTTAGATGTCAAAGGTCAAATTTTGCTATAAAACAGCTTGTTTGGGCTAAAAGTTTGAATGCTCTTTTCTGATTATAACTTACCACATTTGACAACCATCTGGAGACAGAATTTGGTTTGAAACAACCATCTTTTTGCCTCAAAGGTCAAGGTCACACTTAGAAGTCAAAAGTCAAATTAGGCCATCAACCACAGTCCCACCGTGAGCGTGGAAAATCACCGCGATCTGAAGGTGTTTCCATCATGATAGAGCGCGTCGACAGTGGCTGAGCACCGCGGGTGTTATCGGGAAATCGATCTCGCGGTGGACCACTGCCATCGCGGTGGACCACCGCATCCTCGTTGGTTCGCGGTGAAATACATGTAAATGTGATTGGACATGTATATTTCGATATTGCAGACCAGCGCTTTCAAACGCTTTCAAAAGTTAAAGTCCGCTTGTATTTCAATATTTTAGTTAACCCTACCATATGTGTTGATTGCTGAATACTTACATGTTCCAACTCTATCCATTACACTATAACCCTATATAATAACGATTTCTTTTTTCAAAACCAACATATGACCGATATGAAGAAACGGACCAAATGTGTTTAAATTTTTTATTAACATCCGCCAGTTTATGCATGTGCATATACAAAATGAATTCTGTGATGGGGGAATTTCCATTGAACATGCGTGAATCAAGTGACAGGTCTAGTGCGAGCATCAAGAACATATTTAGTGAAAACGACCAATCAACGAGTGAATTCAAATTTAGATTAAACCGAAATGAAAACATCTCATTGTTCTCTACACTACAAGGTTTTTATGTGAAATTTATACACCCACGCTTCCCATGCTGGTAACGCGACGCTATACATACAAGTACATGTACAATTTTCGCGCGCTTTTATCGAGACAATGGCCGTCAACACTAAATTCAATGATGCTCATTTGAGAATTCAACAAAACACGGACCAACACCGCTAGATGAGTGCTAGTGCTTCGATATGATGCATTTTTTCCCGAAAGTGTGAATATTTGTTTTGATTGTAATAGAAAATACCGACAGAAGTGAGAAGATGCGTTCAAATACCATCTGTTCTGTTATGTGTAAATGGATGTAAACATCAAATTCTCCATTTTATTCGATATAGTAAATTCATGTAGACATCAAATTCTCCATTTTTTTCGATATAGTAAATGGATACATCACATTCTCCATCATTATTTCGTAAGAAAACAAGCGTTTTATTCGTATTGTAATACAACACATGTACAATAAATAGACATACATATACATGTATAAAAAAATCATATTTATAACATAATCAGTACATGTATTTAAATGCATGTTTATAATATAAATAATAAAAAGCTCCTCAGCGTTGTATCTATGTTCCTTATTTTCCAAAAAACATATTCTTGGTCGTATCTGAAATAAAAGAGTAAACAGTTTAAAAAAAGCTAAATGTGAAATTATGACTCCTTAAATTCACCGCGATTTCTTAACAACACTTCTTATCGATACTTTATAAATTTGATATAAATTGTATTTACTCAATGCACAACATTATTGTGACACAATAAGTAAATCAATATTTACCATAATATTATGATTTCTTTTTATACATTATTTTACATACAGCGTATGTTTCAAAATGAACTTGTTATTGAACAAAGAACAGGTATACAAATAGTCACTCGCCAACATGACAACTGATCCTTTCGCATGACTATGATATTAAAATATTGTGGAATTTTATACTTGTTGCAGATGTCTAGAATGTGTACATGTACATTTATGCGATCCAATACATGTAACAAAAGAAACAGGAAATCATAAAAATAGTCTGATATCAAATAACATGTACATGTAACATGTTTGTATGTAATTGTTTGCGAGCTATATATGTACACAAACGAGCAAGGGTTTTCGAAAGGTTAACAAAAAACAAATCTTTAATTAAGAACAAAAAGGGAAACTTCATGCAGAAACAATTGAAACAAAACCTGAAGCATGAAATGCAAACTATACTCACGCTCGATGTAAGACATGTCAATGATTCTGTGAAGAGGGCAAACACGAGAGAAAAGAGTTGAACATTTGGTGATTTTATTATGAAGTGCATGTTATACATGTACATACAAAGTTTAAAAAAAAAACATTATACGATCTGCAATGTGTATAAACATGTACATTTCGATATTGCAGACCGTACATTTGTATAATGTTGTTGTTGCACATGTATTTCACAGCGAACCACCTAGACCGTGCTGGTCCACCGCGATCGTGGTGGTCCACCGTGAGATCAATTTCCCGATAACGCCCAGACTGACACCGCAATTTGCCATGGCGACATCACCGTGTTCAACGGTGTATCGCGGTGAGATAGTAATTGTCCACTCTGGGCTGAATCACGGTGATGCGTGGTGGATGGCAGAAATTGCGCTAGACGTAGTGAACACATCAAACCCATTAGACCGTATTGAGTTGTTTTGAAAATTTACAAATGTGTGTCAATTGTGTGGTGCCTGTGTGTCGTTGGCACAATGCCCGAGCATTTTCAATTGGACCAATGTGTTTCACTCACAAAATCAAATTTGTGCTTCTGGTCAATGGTCTGTGTTTTAAGCAGTTAGTTGTGACCAAAGCTTCAAGTGGCTCTTCTTTTTAGATTTCCTTTGAAAGCATAATACATTGGCTCATATCTTTATGCTTGCATTTAAGGAATTATTTATTGGCTCCTTACATTATGTTGCATTGAAGTCATTATATATTGGCTGCTTACTTTATGATTGCATTGAAGGCATTATGGCTCCTAACTTAATGCTTGCGTCAAAGGCGTTAATGCTCCCTACTTTGTGCTTACATTGAAGGCATTATTCCTCCTTACTTTATGCTTTCATTTAAGGCATTATTCCTCCTTACTTTATGCTTGAACTGAAGGCATTATTCCTCCTTACTTTATGCTTGAACTGAAGGCATTATTGCTCCTAACTTTATTCTTACATTGAAGGCATTATGGCTCCTTACTTAATGCTTGCATTGAAGGCAATATTGCTCTTAACTGTGTGCTTGCATTGAAAGCATTATGGTTCCTTGTAATGCTTGCATTGGAGGAATTATGGCTTCTTACTTTATTCTTACATTGTAGGCATTATTGCTCCTTATTTATGCTTGCATTGAATGCATTATAGCTCCTTACTTTATGCTTGGATTGAAGGCATTATTGCTCCTTACTATATGCTTGCATTGAAGGCATTATGGCTCCTAACTTTATGCTTGTATTGAAGACATTATGGCTCCTTACTTTATGCTTGTATTGAAGGCATTATGGCTCCTTAATGTATGCTTGTATTGAAGGCATTATGGCTCCTTACTTTATGCTTGTATTGAAGGCATTATGACTCCTTACTTTATGCTTGTATTGGAGGCATTATGGCTCCTTACTTTATGCTTGTATTGAAGGCATTATGGCTCCTTACTTTATGCTTGTATTGAAGGCATCATGGCTCCTTACTTTATGCTTGTATTGAAGGCATTATGGCTCCTTACTTTATGATTGCATTGAAATCATTAATTGCTCCTTATTTCATGCTTGCATTGAAGGCATTATGGCTTCTTTCTTCATTCTTACATTGAAGGCATTATTCAGTGCCTACTTACTTTATGCTTACATTGAAAGCATTATTTAGGGGCTACTTACTTTATGCTTACATTGAAAGCATTATGGCTCCTTACTTTATGCTTGCATGGAAGGCATCATGGCTCCTTACTTTCAATCTCAACGCAGAGTTGTCATTCCATGCTCTCACATACAATATCTGCCATCGCAAGAAAATGCTACCAGATTTGGTAGGATTTTATTTGTTTGTTTAAGTATTATATTATGAAAAGTAGTTTCATTTTCTTTTATATTTTGAAAATAGTGTATAAGTTTAGGTTCATAAAAAATATTTGTTTACCAAAATTAAAAAAAGTACAAATAACTTTTCAAATATTTAAAAATAACTGTTGATACTGTAAGACGCAAATATTGTACCACATGGCTTGGTTATCATGACGTGGTTGGTTATAACGGAAGGGATTTTATCACATGCTATACCTTGTTTTCAATGTAATACAGACATTAAGTATTTTTATATATTACACATGTGTAATACAACATTTTTAAGCGCTTTCATTGGCTACAGAATCCATAATTAACCAATCGCATGGCTTTATTTTGGTGAAATGACGTCGTCAACATGAAATGACGTCACAATAGTAAACAACTTTTAGATCTATCAGCATTGGTTTGGTCAATTAAGATTTTTTTATTTAGTTTAAAAGCATGTGATAAAAAAGATCTGACACTCGTTGTCATATCATACCATATTTTACTAAACTCATCCAGGAATTTCTTTAGTAAGCTCGCCAAAGGCTCGCTAAGCGTATAATATGTCCGCTTATACGCGATTCGCATTTTGTTTAATTAATATATGTAACAGTCATTCTTTCAATAATTAATTATCTTAAAGACGATAACGATACAGATACAACTGGTGTTTTTTTTATATTTAATTACGCGTAAAAATAAATGGTTTGATATAACTGAATTATGCATGAAATGCACAATTTCCACGTGAATAACATCGAGGTTTTCATCAAGTCTCCAGTGTAACTGTGCACGATTGTATCGTGTAGGAATACACATTACGGACCGATTAGTGTAACAAAGCCACTGAAATTATCGATTGATATTAACACATGGTTATTCACGCATGACAAATTCACAACCGCGCGAATCTTCGCTGATAATAGTCGGCTTAGAAGCTTGGTTAAGAGGCAATTAAGATGTTATCAATAAGGTTGCGCACGGCGGAAAACAGCGGGTGCTCATGAAAGGGCAGGGCGGCGGCCTTTGAAAAGGGCAGCGTGGCGCTGATTGGCTTTGAAAGGGGCAGCGGGGCGCTACAAAAAAGGGGCATGGCGCCGCGCCACGCTAAAACGGCCTGGATAAAACACTACGCTTACTAACAAAATTCCTGAACTTGTTAAAATAAAATATGGTATGATATGACAACGAGTGTCAGATCCTA
Source organism: Dreissena rostriformis (assembly GCA_007657795.1). Taxonomy (NCBI): domain Eukaryota; kingdom Metazoa; phylum Mollusca; class Bivalvia; order Myida; family Dreissenidae; genus Dreissena; species Dreissena rostriformis. Next base: position 61,471 of record VMBQ01000632.1, read on the forward strand.
TATTTATATCATTATAATATGATTCTTTATTACCGGTTATACTAAAAATTCTTGTTTTCACCAAGGAAACAATACTCCGGCACTTTCTTCTTCCGCTTATACACATTGTTTTCGATGTCGTTAAGACGTCATTATTGTAGCATGTTGCTCAGCTATCATCACGTGGTTGGTTATGGTGGCAGGGATTTGATCCAGCTATGCTGGTTCCAGTCAAATCTCTGCACGGAGGTTGCCTTACTTTATGCTTGCATTGAAGGCATTATGGTTCCTTACTTAATGCTTGCATTGAAGGCATAATGGCTCCTTATTTATTCTTGCATTGAAGGCATTATGGCTCCTTACTTAATGCTTGAATTGAAGGTGTTATGACTCCTTGCCTAAAGCTTGTATTGAAGACATTATGGCTCCCTACTTAATGCTTGCATTGAAGGCGTTATGACTCCTTACTTAAAGCTTGTATTCAAGGCATTATGGCTCCTTACTTAATGCTTACATTGAAAGCGTTATGACTCCTTACATAAAGCTTGTATTCAAGGCATTATGGCTCCTTACTTTATGCTTGCATTGAAGGCGTTACGAATTCTTACTTTTTCATTGCATCAAAGGGGCATCATTAATTGGCTCTTCATGTTTACATCAAATTCATGATTTGTTTGGCTTTTTTTAATGGTATTAAACTTTAAAAGAATGATTTAGCACATTGTTATTTCATGAACAATAAACCATTTTGAATTACTGGCACCAATACTATCAAGTAATGAAAGATTTCAGAGCCAGCCTTTTAAAATGTCGTTGCACTCTTGATGTATTTATTTGATTTATGAAATTCAGAATATTAAAGTTTAATTTTGTTAATAGTTTGGCACATTCACACATTAGTGGATTAGACCAAATATATTTCACATACATTTTCTGAGAAAATGGAGTATTATGCAGTTACAAATTCTACTTCTCATTAAACTTAATTACCATCCTATAACTGCTGTTGCAATTTTACTGAAAAAAATTCATATGCAATTAAAATGGTTATGTATGTAACACGACTGTTTTATTTCCTTATTATTCGAACATCTGACGCCCTAATTTGCAATTAGTATTGATGTATTGGAGCTCACATTACCTAGCCAAGTAATAACGATCATAAACAAGATAGAAAGCTGTTATACTGTATTCATGGTAACATGTTGCCATAATCAAAATTGCATAAAATAAACCATAACATAGCGCTGCAATCTTAACGCTATAGAATGTGCATTTTTTTTTTATTTATTTATTTATTTATTTTTTGGTTTGGATTTAAATATACATGTGTATTATGAGGAGAACAGTGGCCTCTCAGTATTTAAAAAAGTTTAAATCGTTTCAACATGAAACTTGGTAATAATGTTTGTGGGCTTCTCAGCCAGGTAAAGAGCCATATCACATGGAGCAGATCAGAATTATGTCCCTTGAATTAAATGAAAATGGCCATATAAACATTGTCCTCAAGATGTTTTAATTGTATCAGCATCAAAATCGTTGACTATATTTTTGGGCACAATATCTCGACCAGGTTTGATCCAAAATTTGCCAAAAATTGTTGTCTGCTCTAACCCTTTGCATGCTGGGTAATTTGTCGTCTGCTAAAATGTCGTCTGCTGAATTTCTAAAATAAGCATTTTCTTCGATTTTTTTCAAAGAACACTATCAGAATAGCAAACAGTTTGGATCCTGATGAGACGCCACGTTCTGTGGCGTCTCATCTGGATCCAAACTGTTTGCAAAAACCTTCAAAATCCGGTTCCAGCGCTCAAAGGGTTAAAATCCGTGGTTTTCAGTCAATAACTTAGGCTTTTATTAACCAATCTTGATGAAATTCTGCATGTAGCAAGCTTTTATAGAGACCTCGTGTTGGATAGTATTTGGGGCTAGTTGGCTTTAGGTCAAGGTCCTAGTTACTAAAAATAGTCAAACAGCCCAAACAATAACTTCAGTTTGGATAGAGGTATAATTGCTTTCAAATGTTGTGTGTTTGTTGCCGGTCTGGTCAAAGTCACTGTTACTAAAAATCTAAATTCGGTTTCTGATCAGTAAGTCAAGTTGGGAAGAAGGTGTAACATGGACCTTGTGTGTATAGGTATTTTATCTGCAGACCTAGCATTTGGGATTGCTTTTGGGGCCAATCAGGTAAAGTTCAGTTTCACTGTTACTCTATAGAAAAAAAAAACAGTTTTTCTGCTCAATAATTTGATTAGATTGAAGTATGGCATTTAAATTTATGTTAGATGCTTTCACGTAGACCCTGCTTGGAATTGCTTGGAATTTAACTTCGGGCCAGACAGGTAAAGGTCAAGGTCAAAAAAATAGAAAAACTATTTCTGCTAAATAGGGAGTTTGGATAGGGCATTAATGATGAGAGTTTGTGTGTAACTTTTATACATGCATGCCTAAGCTAGAGATTATTTTAATCAAATTAGATTTATATGTTCAACATTTAAGATTTGTTGTCATCGCACTCGAATGTCTTCTGTTGTATCTTTGATTTTCTTTGCCGTTGCTTGTACAACAAATTGAATTATCCTTCACAGATCAATTTAACCCAGACCTTTAAACAGGCTTATTTTGTGAAAAGTGTAAACTCTATTCAACATTTTTTCAAACGGTTTTTCATTTTTTCAAACAGTTTTTAGACATAAATGTCATGGAAGTCATTTAACTTATTCACACTTTTATTGGCGTAATCAACGCAAATGGTTTATCAGTACACAGTAAATGTCACAATAACTGATTTCCCCGCCTCTCTGGTCTTCATGAAACCCCTGATGTCCTTCAAAAAATATTTTATTCCATTCTGTGGGAAAACCAAAGGGTTTAATGCATGTGTGTAAAGTGTCATCCCAGATTAGCCTATGCAGTCTGCACAGGCTAATCTGGGACACACTTTCCAGCCTAGATTTTATTTTTGTTTAAAAGAGACTTCCCTTGAAGCGAAAAATTACATTAAAGTAAAAAGTGAAGTCGCTGATAAGCCTGTGTGGATTGCACAGTCTAATCTGGGACGACACTTCACGCATATGCATTAAACCCTCTGTTCACAGAGCGCTGCACATTTTCAAACAGTTTTAAACCGTAATAAACCCTGTATGTTTGCATGGTTGCAGGCTGGCCTCACAACAAGCTGCTAGAGAAGACGTTGTACCTGCAGGTCATAGACTACGACCGATTCAGCCGCGACGATCCGATTGGTGAAACGTACATTCCATTAAACGAAGTGGACCTCTCACAGTCACCCCTGATGTGGAAGTTCCTATCGCCTTGCAAAGACAGCAGGGTGAGGCTCGCTGATAACATTGAGCTTCGTTCTGAAAAAACTGGGCTTAATGCACGTGCAGTTAGCACAGGCTAATCTGGGACCACACCTTCCGCATAAATTGGATTTTCACTAATGAGAGACTTCCTTCAAATGAAAAAAAACATTAAAAGCGGAAAGTGTCCTCCCTGATAAGCCTGTGACACTAAATGGGCATGCATTAAACCCTATTTTCCCAGAACGAGGCTCAGACTGTTGAGACCCCCTCCCTTGCCAAGAAATGAGATTATTGTGCACATGATCATTGGATGAACATTTATTTACTACTTGATATCTAGAGTACACTTTTACCTACAATTTCGCAAATTGGTATGATGATCAATGACATAAAATGGAGAACACATCCTGTCCCCTAACATCATCTGAATATTGCATATTGAATTTCATAATTATTGTGTATATTTTATTTGAAGTAAAATGCGTTTAAGCATTAAAATGTTTGCCTAATGGACAGGGTATTTAAAACAATTAAATGTTCCATCCATGACTGGCTAAGTTAAAACTAAAGAGAAAAGTCATGGAATTTTTTTTGAAGGGGGGGGGGGCAGCATAATTTACATTCATCTCAAATTAAATGTTGTGGTTAATATAGTGATGTTTGATCATCTTTGTAGTTGGTTACATGTTTCATTGATTGTGCTAGTGTTGAATGCCTTTTATGCTTAGTCGTGTTCTGAGAAAACTGGGCATAATGCATGTGCGTAAAGTGTCGTCCCAGATTAGCCTGTGCAGTCCGCACAGGCTAATCAGGGACAACACTTTCCGCCAAAACTGGATTTTTCGCTAAGAAGAGACATCATTTAAAAGAAAAATTCCATAAAAGCGGAAATTGTCGTCCCTGATAAGCCTGTGCGGACTTCACAGGCTAATCTGGGAGGACACTTTACGCACAAGCATTATTCCCAGTTTTCTCAGAACACGACTCATTTAGGCTCACATAAGCAAAAAGTGCTTAATGTGAGTTATTGTTATCAGTCTATGTCCAGCATGGTACTGTGTGAGTCTTAAACTTTTGGTTAGTGACCACTCTATAGAGGCCACATTCCCACTAAGTCTTGATTGCATAGGTCAGCATGATTATTGTCCCCTACCGGTTTCACCGGAGGGGACTTATGGTTTGCGCTCTGTCTGTCAGTCAGTCAGTCTGTCTGTCAGTCTGTCACATTTTTCTGGATCCTGCGATAACTTTAAAAGTTCTTCATATTTTTTTATGAAACTTGAAACATGGACAGATGACAATATGGAGATTATGCACATCATTTCATTTTGTTCCTATGTCAAGAATACTGGTTGCTATGGCAACAAATACTTTAAAAAAAAATCATTTCTGACAATGGTGGAGCCGGTAGGGGACATCATTGCTTGCATGGCACTAGTCTTGTCTTGACAAATATCTAGGCCAAATTTGATTATGCTCACATGTCAAAAAAACTAAGTCACCAGGTACATCTTTGAAATACCTCTCTAGAGGCCACACTTATTATTCAACCTTTATGCAACTAGGTCAGAATAGTTATTGATAATTTCTAGGCCAATGTTTAGCCTGTGTCAATTGGGTGTATGTCGAAAAAGAAGCTCACCTTGTCAAATCTTAATAAATACTTCTAACCACTAAAAAAAACCACATTTATGACTAAATCTTGAAGAAAGATCATGAAAATATCTACCTTGACGCTGATAAGGCCATGTTTAAATCAGGGTCAAGTTGATTCAAAAACTAGGTCACCAGGTCAAGACTTGGACAAATGGTGTACCCATACATGCCAGAATTTTTCAGGTCCAAATCGGGACATTCCATAAAAAATTGTAGGGACATCTGACCAAAAAGCGGGACCTAAAACGATCAATCATTACACCTTTACTTTAGTCAGAAGTCTGTATATAACTTACAAAAACTCTAAATTTTTGCCCAATATTGACGATAAACGTGTTTCAGAAATTTGGGAACACATGCGTTCTCCATTTTCCGGAAGTAAACACACTAAATAAACTGAAATGAGGGGTATCCCCGTATGCCTCGATTTGACATCCAATCGGTACAGGGATATCCTCTTGAGCATATGTAAATCATGTAACGCGATATGAGCGCATCGAGAGCACCGTTCTTATTCAACCAATCGTCAATTAATCTTAAATTTAGATCGATGCAATATGCACAAACTTTCTTCTGAAAATCAGTTGAAAACGAAAGTTAATTTTATAATACATGAAACATCAATGTGTATCGGTCAGCGTTCAAATTATTTGATGAAAAAAACGGGGTTTTGACAGGTTTTATAACCTAATGTGGTATAATACACAGGATAATTGTATCCTTGGACTTGATTGGGCCATGAAATACAAATGCAGATAGCGTTTAATTTTGTACGA